>JAGKTI010024290.1:0-10020 GCA_018397915.1 Birgus latro | reverse complement strand
CGTATATATTAAAGATATGACGAGGTTATCTGTTGTAAAAAAAAATAAAATAAAAAAAAAGGTTTATACTAGTAAGATCTAACCAACGTGTAAGAGAAAAGGTTAGACAAGAGAAGGAGTCACCCCCACCCACCACATCATCCCGTAAAATCCGTCAGGAAAAAGATGGAAAAACAACATCATGTTTGTTAGGCAGATGAGGAACGAGTGTGCAGGATGTAATGTCTGCTCCACAGTTTTGTAAAAGAAAGAGCGCACACTATCGCCGAATATTCTCCTTATTAAATAAATGTTTCACAGTCGTCAGCATACACTTCCTTCTGGATATAAAGAAGACTCAGACAGTTATAGCCTATGGTCTCAAAATATCTGTCTAGCCGAATTATATACGTATCACTAGTTGTTGCTGGTAGCCTACTTTAAGTTCTGCTACACGAATATTAAAGTGATTTATCCCTAAAGTTGTGCTGCATCTCTTGCATTTGGGTTACATTTCTTTTAGTCGCAAGGTATCTAACGTCAAATTTTTAAAGAATTTTAAATAGCTGTGTTCGATATACTCTGAGTCATCTTCTTTTTAGGAAAAAAAAAAAATCCTTTTCTAGTCGCTCTTCGTAACGTAAATTTTTGCAGCAGTGGGATAATTTTTCTGGCTCTGTGTTGCGCTCAAATGAGTCTGACTTCGTCAATAGTATGACTGGGTGACAATTTATGCAACAGGTCTAGAAACGATCTAACTAATGACTTATACAATTCAGAAATTACACAATGTCTATCTGCATCTGAGGTGAGGTTAATTTCAACAGATTCTCCTTGTGGTCTGATCTCACGTCTGACCCTATCACCATTGGCCTCAGGGATTGGATCCTTTACAGATTAACTGTCCCTCTTTTCATCTCTCTTTTACTGCCTAAGGCATGCCGAACACTGTCATCTAGAATCTACCTAACCTAGGTTTTCCTGCCCTATTAATATTAAAGCTTTCTTTACCGTGCAAGCTCCTGTCTTGACCAAAATTGTCCCAAATATCAACTAACATCTTACTCTCCTTTCTAGACAGACCTTCTAGCCTACTACTGAATCATTCTACCCAGGATCACAAAACCAACGTCAGATCTTGCCATCAGCCAGTTTCACAAGACAATCCTTGAACTACCATCCAAGGTTCCTATACTTCCTAAGTATTTTGTCTGACCTGCCTGAATACTCTTCTTCCTCGCTCACCATAAAGTCTCTTAGAAAATCCTTCTGGCACGAGAAGCAGGAGAATCGTTAGGTAGGCGCTATTTTTATGAGGGCATGGGAGAGCTCCGTGCACTTCTTCACCTGAGCAAGTCAGAGAGAGAGAGAGAGAGAGAGAGAGAGAGAGAAAGTGGGGAGGGTGGAAGAGGGGGAAGTGTAGGAGTGAGGGTAGGGTATGAAGAATGGGGTGTGGAGTAGAATGTGGAGGAGTGTAGGACAGGAGGATGCAGAGGCAGAGAACTTGTGAGGTAAGGGAGAAAAAGAACATGGTGCATTGAAGAGATGGAGAAGTGAAGGATGTTGGGGTGGGTGAAAGCAAGTAGAGTAGTGGGGAGAGATGCTGGAATGATGGGTGAGGGGCGAGAGGGCGAAGGATGGAGGGGACTGGATAGAGGGGTTTGGCTGAGAGGGGAAAGTTCAAAGGCAAGGTGAAGGAAAGGGTGAAGGGCTTTAGAGAGCTCGAAGAGGGAAGTACGCGGAGTGTTGTGGGCCAAAGGGAGGAGAGGGAGAGGTGAGGAGTGACGTAGGTGGGAAGAGAAAGAATGGTGACATTTAAACGTTAGGAAGGGAAGAATACAGCAGACAGGAGGAGGATTCAGAGGAATGGTGTTATGTGGGAGAGTGGATAAGTTAGAGGGGAGGGAGAGGGAGAGAAGTAGGTAGAGGGCTGGGCATATACTGAGTTAGAAGAGCCTGTGAGGGTGGTGGGGGTCTACGAGAAGGAGGGTAAGTAGTGTAGGGAGAGAAAGGTGGTTGGTTGTGGGGAGAAGAGGGGTGGGGGAGGGGGAGGGAGCAGAGAGTACAGAAGCGGAGAGTGGGTGGCGGGCACTGGGAAAAATCAATGTGCGTGTCTGTGGTCAATCATTAAACGCGGCCAGTAATAACCCGGTCAGCAAGTGGCCACCCTAATGACCTGGAGCCGCCAATCAGCACATTCCACAGTCTCTCTTATTTTACCTAACGACCCAGAGTCACTGGCCACCACAATGCACAGTCTCTCTTATCTCACCCAATAACCTGCATCCACAACTTACCACAATCCACAATCACTCTTATCTCAACCAATGACCTGTAGCCACAACTCACTACAATCCACAGTCACACTTACCTCACCTACTGACCTTCAACCACAATCCACCACACTCCACAGTCACTCCTCTCTCATCCAGTGACCTGTAGACACAACTCACCATAATTCAGTGTCTCTTATCTCACCTAATGGACTGCACCACAACTCACCATATTTCTTCCTATGACCTTTATTTCTTTTATTGATGTCATTACATTACACATGTATACAGTGAAAAATGGTTTTGATTTTCTCCTGTAATTTTTATGTTTTTGGACTCTGAATTAAAAAATGAAAACATTTTTCTCCATCATGTAAAATTTTTTCACATTTTTCTTAGTTTTCAATTACATTTTTTTTTGCATTTCGAACTACATAATTATCTATATATGGATATATTATGACAATGACAGTGTGTTTGAATTTAGTATTTCCTTAT
This sequence comes from Birgus latro, assembly GCA_018397915.1. Lineage (NCBI taxonomy): Eukaryota > Metazoa > Arthropoda > Malacostraca > Decapoda > Coenobitidae > Birgus > Birgus latro. Next base: position 7,270 of record JAGKTI010024290.1, on the reverse strand, counting down.
ATTAAAATCCATGTTTCAAACAACGCAGTTGTTTTATTTGATAATAAGCCAGACTGTAGCTAGAACACAACACAGTGGTGGCCCATACCAGTACTGGAGTGCAGCAAACGTTTCTCAGTGTGACTCAGTCGACTAGTGCGCTTGTATATTACTTTCAGTGGAGTGTTTCTTTTCTTTTCTTTTTTTAACCACTGTGATATTCACTTAAATTAGTGGTCTTTTACTGAAAAAATAGTGATATTTATAGATTTTTTATCTTTACAGCTCAAATAAATTTTTTTTTGTACTATTAACAGTCATATTATGGTGCCTAGAGGTTGCGTGAACAGCCCTGATCTTTTTTGCTACATTTGTGGAAAATTTGTAGTGGAAAAACAGAGACAGAACATTGTAGATTTTGTTAAAAGAGCTTATTATGCCTACGCTGGAATAAAACTTGGTGACCAGGACGGAAAGCGGGCCCCTCACAGTGTCTCCTCTGTTTGTGCTGAGATCTGAGACAATGTACAAAATGTATAAAGGAGGATCTTGGTTTTATTTTTCCGATGATATGAAGGGAACCCAAAAAGCATAGCAACGATTGTTACTTATGTTCCTGCAAAATTCAAGGATACGATGAAAGGAATCAGAAGAAACTGTTTCTCCTAATCGTCCATCCAATAAGACCTGTAACACATGGACCTGATCTACCAATCCCTACTCCACTTAAGGGTCTCAAGAGGAAGAAAGTGTTGTAGCAGACGATGAAGACTTTGCCCCAAGACTATCAAGCACTGAACCACATTCATTTTCTCTGGATAAACTTAATGATTTAGTAAGAGACCTCAGGCTCCCCAAAGATGCTGCCGAGCTCTTGGTATCCTGATTAAAAAATAAAGAACTTTTTACATCCACGACACAACTTTTTCTTGGTACCTAAATAGAGAAAAAGAGTTTGCACCATTTTCCAAGAAAGATGGATCCTTCGTTTACTACACCGACATAAATGGCCTAGTGCAGAAACTTGGCAGCGATTACAGAGCAGAAGAACGTAGAGTATTTATAGATTCATCTAAAACAAGCCCGAAAGAGGCAGTTCTTCATAATGATAATAAATATGCATCAATACCTGTTGTTCATTCTGTGCATTTAACAGAAATGTACCAGGATTTGGCAAAGCTTCTCGAGGAAACCAGCTACAGTGAACACCGTTAGTTTATGTGTGGGGACATCAGAGTTCTGTGTGTCTTACCGGGTCAGGATTCTGAGTATATAAAATTCCCATGTTTTCTCTGTGAATGGGGCAGTAGAGCCAAGGATTTACACTGTGTTCAGAAGGATTGGCCAAATACAAAAAATTTACAGCTCGGGACCAAGAACATAATCAGTCCTAGCTTGGTGAATCCAGATAAACTGCTGCTACCACCGCTTGGATTAATGAAGCTGTTTTGTATATAGAAATTTCAAGGTTGTAGAGATATGTGGGTATAATGTCCTCCAGGTTTTCACGGCTTTATTAATGGACAGACTATGTACAGTTGTCATCCGTGGTGAGGTGTAGATTCAACTGTCTAGAGGAGCTGGCACACTCTCAGGCCCCTAACTTAAAAAAAAAAAAGATCAGCAGATCAATGTGATGGCAGTTGGATTCATGAGCCGCACGGCCCTGTTAGGCGGCAGAGCACTTGCCTAAATGAGAGCCGTTACTGAACACCTACTCCACCACTATCAAAGCTACGACCACCACAATACCACCACCACAGCTAATGCACCATCATCACCATCATCCTCATCGTCACACCTACCATCAACAACATCACCATAGCAGCTACCAGTACCACCATCGCCTTCACGGCTATCAACACAAACACCATAATCATCACAGCAACAGTACAGTCACCACCACCACCACTACCACAGCCACCACCATCATCACACCTACCACCACCACTACCATCATCACAGTTACCACCACCACCACCATGGCTACCACTACATTCATCATCACAGTTACCACTACCATCACCACCACCACAGTCACCATCACAGTTACTACCATCACCACCACCACAACCACAACCACAACAACCACTGGAGTTACCACCATTATCTGCTGAATAAGATAGCCTGTTTATACGTCAATGATGCAATAGATATCGGACTGTAGATATAAAACGTCCCCCCCCTCCCTCTCTCTCTCTCTCTGCAACACTTATGAGACTCCATGGAAATGCCCCACTGTTTGTTTCACGTGCATGACTTAAAACACCAGTGGGGACAGTTATTAGGGGCCAAACACTCCTTCAAAAATATTAATTGACATGAAACTGAAACTGTCCCATCTGAGAGTATATTCCAGCCATCTTGCCAAGGTTCATCAAAATCCGCTTGCCAGTTTTGGTTGCAACACACACACACACACACACACACACACACACACACACACACACACTAAACGCAAAGAGAAGCAAGATGTGCCACACTTTGCTCCGCACCAGGCCAATCTCGGCCACAAATGGCCATAACCTAAGAAGTATCTTTATATGAGTCCATCTCTGTACTAGGTGGAACTAAATAGTGTTCTAATATAAAAGAGGAAGTTTAAGTAAAAGTGTTGTTCCAATAAAACAATACAACAAAGTAGCACAGATGCGCCGAACAAGCAAATCAGCTGTTTAGTGTTTATTGTTTTGTCTGCGATGTACAGGAATGCAAAACTGTAACTAGAATCTTCTCATAGTACCACAAGATGACCACCATCTTAGAAAAGCAAATTGGATGGAGCTAAGAAAAGGGATAAAGGTAGAAAGCAGGATGATGATTTCTAGCAGGAAGTTGTGGAAATGGAGACGTGCAATAAGCTGGCAGAACGAGTGGACAGATTAGAGAAGGCCTTTCAGAGTTAAATGGATCAAATTAAGAAGCAGTTGCACATGCAGAAGGAGGAAAATGAAAAATTAGTAAAGGAAGTTAACAGGACAGACACAACAATAGATGAGCTTTTAGTTGAGGTTGGTACACTTAGAAGGAAAGTTAGTGAAATGGCAAACACAGCTGTGAACCATGAGAGTGTTATGGAAGAGTTCAGAAATGATACAGAGACAATAAGGCAGGCTTGCACTCTGACAGATCATAGCAGTGGTACTGAGGAGAAGATAACTCAGGTGAATGAAGCAATGCAAAGCTACAAAAATAATGTTGAAACCATGTATGCTGAGATGGTGAAAGTAAAGAAAGACTTAGAAACAAGAGCTGAAGAAAAGAGCATCAAAAGGTGAAGAAAATAATCCAGAACAATCCAAAATTGGTCAAAGATTCAGCAGACATCAACAAATCTATAGCAATCACTGGTATACAGGAGGAAGAAATAAAAAACAAGATTTTGAGAGACAAAAAGGAGATGGCAAACGTAATGAACATTTTGAAGGAAGTATCAGAGGAAATCTGTAGTAAAGACATAGATTAACACAAAAAGCTAGGGAAATATGAGAGAAATAAATCAAGGTCCCTGAAAGTAACCACATGTCTTCACTTCGGCGCTAACACCCACCATCCATATTGAATACATGCTAGGGCTGACTCATACAGGACTGGTGTACTGGTATTAGCCGGGGTACTTTTTATGACATGTCGGTGGGTCATCTGGTAGATCAGAAAAGTCTGCTTTTTAAGAAATTCAGATCCTCAAACTGTTCCCTGACCCAGCCGGGATTTGAACCTGGGTCCATTAGGACTGCAGGCCGCCTCTCTACCGATTCTGCCACTGCCTCCCTAGATAGCATGGAAGATAATAGTGCGAGGCATGTAAAGTATAAAAGAAGAATGAACTTGTAAGAACTATGGATCATTTTACAGTTTTAGATAAATTATTTTTAAGTGAATAACTTCACTTATTATTATTTAATATTCTTAAATTTGATTCCGATAATCATTTATAACACAAGTCAAGCATAACCTAATTTAACGTTACTCGTTGTGGATAAAATAACCTTCAAGTGAAACCCTAACTTTTGCAAAAGGACAAACAAAATGACGAAATTAGCAGGCATTCGTGTTGTCGCTTTTAGCAATGGAAGAGCATATGCATATTCCAGAGAGAATTAAAAAGGCTCACTGTTACGAGATTGTGAGGGAAGCGTGTGTACAAGAAAAAAAGTGGTTATTTTAGTCAACATTTACACTGAACAGTACAAGATTTTATTTATTCTCTTATGCGAAACTGCAAATTGTTGGGGAAATGAATGTAAACTTGTAAAAAACGGGAGGGAAAAAAATGTGCAAAAATATAGGAACTGCCATGAGGAAAATGTGAAAATGAATTAGAGAACGCTGAACAAGTAGATGAGAAATAAAAAGGAGATTGAAAGACTTTCTACAGAAACTAGTGAACGAGAGCAACTCAGGGATGTGATAAACAGGCTTTAATGAGATTGTGCACAAGAAGGGAGTCAGATTGCCGATAATGTGAAAAAAAAAAAATCACAGGGCAACACACGATTTGAGAGTATTTACACACCTATAATATAATTGTGAAAGCGGGTGAAGTCTTTGAGGAAATACTGTAGAAAGTCTGGAGGAGGCAGAATACTACCAGTTAAGTGGAAGAAGGCTGAGTGTTGTTGGAAAGGTATATGGAAGATAACGTTAGAGCAGGTGACACATACGTTAGAATATCTCTTGGGTGTCGAACAGTGTGGTGCATGGAGTTGTAGGGAATATGTAAGGTCAGATATTTGCAATAAATCAAATAAATGGCGACGTACGTGATGTGGACTGTGCGATTTGAGGATCTGGAAATAGTGCATACAGTAAACAGGGAGGAATTAATAAGCGTGTATTACATAGTATTTTGTGGATGCATGGGATGTAAAGGAGTTATGGCGACAACCGTGTGTAAGGGCAGATGAATATCCAAAATGTTTCACTGTCGGTGTTGGAATTGGATAAGGGTGTGTGATGTCGCCATGGTTGTACAGTATGGATGGGGTTTATGGCGGAGGTTGAAGCAAGTCTTACATAACGTGAAGCAGGTGATGAATGGTAAGGGAGAGAATATTTCAGATCTGATGAAAGCTTGTGATGATTTTTTTTTTTTTTTTGTAAACTGGTTATCTTCATACTCCAATTTTTTTATGAATGTGAATGGCGAATCTAAAAGTAAATATAGAGAGGAAAAAACACAACTGCTGAGAGCGATCGCAAATCACAGTAAAATGCGCTTGTAAATGGCAGTAGACGAATTAGTAAATGAGTTGAAAAATAACAGATAAATATTTATAGGGAACGAGAAATAAAGATGCTCAGTTAAGAAAAGTGGCCGGTGCTTTGGGAGGTTTGGTATGGAACGGGAGACTGGGTATGGTGGCTACAGGAGGACTCCCAACACTAACGTATGTGTGTGAGACTTTGCAGTAGCATGATCAGGTAAATTCGTGTGCGACTAGACTGTCCGAGACTGTTTAGGAAAATGTGTGGGCTGCTCAAGTTGTTTAGGATAAATAAACACACACACACACACACACACACACACACACACACACACACACACACACACACACACACACACACACACTGCCAGTGGATATAACAAACTGTTGGAAAAAGTTAATAGACAAAGTTAGAAGGAGGAAGAAAAGGTCGAAGGTCAGGGAGAGAGAGAGAGAGAGAGAGGGGAAGATGAATCAGTTATTAACAAAACAAAAAAAAGAAGGACTGCACAGCTCTTTGAAGTTGGTAGGCGATATAATTATCCACAAGTATTTGTTAAGAGCATCTGAAAGGAGAATACAAATAGAAAAATTATCTTGGCCACTTACCTGTGTCATACCGGCATAGCATTCAGGTGGCCAAACACTTATAACAATTTCTGAGATGGCCTATGACTTTCCAAGGAAAAAATTTGCGCATTACACTTTATTATTCATTTATATTGTTATATATATATTCTCGCTACTTCAAAGCATTTTCATATAGTCTAGGATGCCTTTTCGAACTGTATGGATTAATTATATCTTTTACTGACCATTCCATCACACGGGGGTTCTCGTACGTTGAATACCAAAGTCAATATGGAAGACTTGCTGAAGAGATTAATTTGAAATACACTTAGTTAGCATAGTAATGACATACAAGAGGCCGTTTATGAATCGTTGAGGAAAAACCTGGCTCAGTGTCAGCACATAACCCATGTGACCTGAATGTCAAGTTTAAAGCACACGAGTATTCGAGTAATGCTAAGGATCAACAAGCCACACGGATCACAGAAGTTTGCCGTGTGAGCCATAGTTGGGTGGATGACAAAAAGACCGTAGCGATTACATTTCTAACAACTTTCTTCACTGTGCGGTCTGTCGGTCTCCTGAAATTTACGGGATGAGAGAAATGACTCTGTGACCGAACAGAAGATCTTTCATCATGATTTGGGGCATGATATGTGGATTCCTCGATATTTACAGTCCTCATGTACATGCTGAGGCGACCCTTAACCCCGTCAGTATGGGGACGTCGTTTTACAGTACTTTCCCAATGCTGCCATGCGATTAGTATATCATGAACCAGATACATAAATGAAGCCTGTTGAAAAAGTATGTCCTAAGCTGAAGTTACTCATCTGGGGATAGGAAGAACAGAATATAACAGACGCCATCTAATTGAGGATTTATTAACCACAGTAGTGCATTCGCTCAAAACGTTTAACGAACAAAGAAACAGAAAAAAAAATATTATGACATATGCCAAAAGCTACCGTACTTATGAGCGACGAATTATTGTACTGAGAATCGGATAACTATGATGCGGGTGCTGGAGCAGTTTGTTTACTGTCCTTAAATTATTTCCATAATGACGTTTACCTGACAGCCCGAGGACGCCATTCTTATTACATTCTTGCCCTTAAGACGATTACGCTATGCTTCGAAGAGACTCATGAGAGTGGAGGGGTTAGATGCAGCCCTCTTTAACCAGCCTTCATTACAGCAGGTCTCTCCAAATTTGCATCAAATCCTCCATTCAGTGACAAAAATCGTACTGACGTCAATTTTTTTAACCGATTGTTCGTGCACCCAGTGGTTCTTGTTCAGTTTAGAACCCCTGCACTGGTAGTGAAGGTGTTAGTGAAAGGTTATACTCGTATCTAACATTTCCAGTTTAAAAAGTCGCTCGTGAACAATAAATTATTTGGAAGTGGCAATATATGATATGTTCAGGGAAAACTGTATGCAGTTCTTTTATTCTGCCTATTTGTGAACATCCTTTTTGTTCCGTCACCATTTTACCAAAGTCACGTTTTTTT
>JAGKTI010024289.1:0-14443 GCA_018397915.1 Birgus latro | reverse complement strand
TCTCCTCTCACGGGTCGGACTTTCCTTTCACGGGTCGGACTTTCCTTTCACGGGTCGGACTTTCCTTTCACGGGTCGGAACCTCATTTAAAAGATTGGAGTCCCCTTTCAGTGACCTGTAGCACCAATAACGACACATACTTATTAAATGCGAATACGAACCAGGTTAGCTAAAACTAATACACTCCTAGTCCATTTTAAGCTGTATTATCAACATTTATTATCATTATTATTATTATTATTATTATTATTATTATTATTATTATTATTATTATTGTCATCATCATCATCTTGCTGCAGTAAAAATTGGACAGTTAATTTCAGAAAACTGTCCATTAAAGTTTCACTGCTACCATAAAGCTGACATCCCAGTTCTCTATATACAGTACCGGTTGCATGGGAAAAGTGAAACTTCCACGACTTATTTTTAATTATTATATTTTTGAACGTTCGTGATAGACGCTTGCGACCACCATTCTCTCACCCATTGCAGTGCTACCTACTTCTCCCTTAGATGGCTCTACACTGACTGACATGCCTAATGGTTTCCTGTAATCAAGAAAACCATTTACGATGTTGGGTGGTAACCTTATAACCAAATAATGGGATGATGTGAAATCGACTATGGTGTTCCGGCTAACTGGGCAGCGAGAGGCAGTTGCAGCGTCCATAAAGGAATCAAAGTTCCACATACTTCCCCGCACCTCGCCCCAACGCTGCGTTGTCTACCGCAGAACATCGGTGCGCTGCACGGGGCAGCCTTGCAGGGGTGATTGCTTGTCTGAGTTTCATGGGTATGCTCGGCCACAAAGACCAGGGTTGATCTGCTACAACTACTACTACCACTACTACTACTACTATTGTACGAGCAGTTAGATGTGGAATTTATTTAATGACTTATTCCTAATAAGTGTTTCTGCCTAGCATTTATAGTGTACGTCTGAAATTATGCCCAGATAATAAAGGTAACATATAAGTATAAGCTATGCCCAGAGTCGGACACATAAAAAAAAAAAAAAAAAGCAGCTTAACACAGGATGCGAGGCAGATGTAGTTACCCGTAATTAGTAAACATTTTAGTTTCACGGACAGAACAACGTAACATCTCGTCCTCAGAGGTTTTTATACTGTGTCTAGTAATATGATGTTTCTCCTTTATGTCTGGTAACTCCTTTTATCTGGTAACACAACGAATTTGTATATTAAAAGAATTGAATTACCAGGGCTCAGATCTTAAATGTGATCACTAAATTCGTTTTTTTTTTCCTCTTTGTGATTCTCTTTTTTTTTTTTTACCAAGACTTAACGAATCTATTATTGTTTTACAAATTAGTTCAGAGATCTTTACACCGAGATCTCTTTCACGCTGCTAATTCGCTCAGCTAATTAACTCAACATCAGTGTCCTTTTCGCCCTGCTGGTTCTACACGCTTCGCCTCTTGTGGGTCGATAATCAAGGTCTCCCCTTAAGGATGGCTAATTTTTTCCAGTGCTTGATTTTAATGTATTTTCCCAGTTGAAAAGTACATGAATAGTCGTATATAACCCAAATTGTGAACCAACTTAAATTCCGATTGAAGTTATCCTACAAAAATATAAAGCAGACACTTATTACGTGGGTAAGCAATGTTTATCAGTAAAATTTATGGAGCTTTAATACTAAATGCATACAGTATCAAAATTTTACCCCCTCAAAACACACACACACACACACACACACACACACACACACAAGACGCACACACACAAGACACACAGAGCACATAAAGGGGCGGCCAATTATCAGCAAGAGCAAGGAGTGAATGTGTTCTGCCCAGTGGAAGAGCCATTGAGATGCGCCTTCAGGTCCCCCACACACTCAGGAAATCAGTCAACCAAGATCCTTCCTTCCGCCGCCTCGAAAGGAGACTAATTCAATTTGGATTTTTACCTCGCGTGATTGCTGGCTATAAGGAGGGTGTAAATTACGAGTGTTAATGGAGGCGTGAGCGGGAAAGGGCTATTTACACCCTTTCAGAGCATGACAAGGCTCCGAGTACCCGGGTGGGTGCGAGGTGCGGGTTTGTTAATTGCACCTCCTGGCTGAGTTGGGTGAGGTTGGACGAGGTGAAGCTAGGTAAGTTAGAGTAGGTTAGGACTGCACTTCTTAATTAAGTTAGATTACGTTTTCGGCAAGGTGAGAGTAAGGAATTTCTCTGCCCAGTTAGGCTAGGTTAATTTAGGTCTGGCTAGGTTTGGTTTCGTTGGCAGGACGACGTTAGGCTTGGCTAAAACAGATCCCCAGTGTTGTGTGGTGTTGAACTGCACCAGCTGTTCAAGTTGGGTTAGGTTAGGTTTGATGGGAGATGGGAATTAAACCTCCTAGCTAGAGCTGCCTTAAAGTTACGTTTTTGGCGAGGTCGTGTTTGCACTGTCTATTCTTAGTCAGGTTAGGTGGAGTGAGTTTAAGCAAGGTTAGGACAGATGACGTTAGGTGAGAGGGGATTTAATTAGATATGGATGGGTGTGGTTAGGTGGTGAGGTGAGGTGAGGTGTGGTGAGGTGAGATGAGATGAGATGAGTCGGGGTGAAGTGAGGTAAGGTCAGGTTACATTTCGAGCATCGTGCGCTGTGGTCATTGCACATCATAGTTATTCCTCTCTGGAAATGAGCCGGCTGCACTGAGGCTTAGGCTTTTCATGCCTTTCCGGCAATTCTGCCTCACTGAACATCGACCAAGCGGCCTAATAAACCTTTCAAGCACAGGACACGTTTTTAAAACATGTTTTTGCTAACAAATATTTTATCAAGTTTAAGAGAAACGTTGACGGGTTGAAGGGAATTTACAGTGTTAACCCCCTCAGAAATTTGAGTCACTCATATATCACCAACAACACGATGTCGTCTTCAACATATTACACTCAGCAAAAAGATTTCATAGGTTTAAGAGGGGCTCCGATGTGACAGAGATAAGTTAGCAACATATATACTTTTTTATTATTATACTATCACGATTTATTTAAGGTGAAGTACATTTTACGCCCCTTTCAATACTGCAGATCTTTTTTTTTATTATTACTCTTAAAATAATTTCGGAGCTAGAGCATCTTGTCGCAAAGGGTAAGACGAGGATGCAACAAACTCTATCAGCCAAGAGGGACGTCTGCTTCGTGTTGTTCTTAATACAGCCAGTCGCATTCAAATACAGCCTCTCGCATTCAAGGGGATACTGAAGGTTAATTATTTAGCCTCTCAGACCGAGCGTTGTATCATAATCATAATCTGATTCAGAACGCCTGGAGGCAACGAGAATAAACCAAGGAAATGCATAAACTTAATAAAAGGGTTAGAATTTTAAGCATATATCTTTACATCTATATCTATCTATCTAAACATATATCTAATCTATCTATATCTATCTATTGCCAGACGCCTCAATCCCACAAGAGGTGGCCACAAACAAATCGCCTCCATGTCCCCCTATCCAATGTCACTTCACTGCCTTGCTCCCAGCTCCCCCCCCCCCCTCGCTCATATACCTCTCCACTCCATCCCTCCATCCCATCCTCTGTCTCCCCCTCCCTCTCCACCTCACTCGCATATTTTCTCCTCGTTAGTCTCTCGCTCTCCATCCTCTCCACATGGCCAAACCACCTCAATGTATTTCTCCTGATGCTATCTATCACATCCACATCCACTAGTATGTAGGTGCGCCGACCATCCACCCACTAAGTGTAGCGGTACTCTGTTTTAAGGTGGCTTTACTATACATTGAGTGGCAAGCCAAATGGTTTCCTGTAAACGAAGGAAATCATTTACAACGCTGGGTGGTAACCTTATAACCAACCAAAATGTGTTCCCTTCGTGACAGCAAGTGGATTGGCAGAGGGTTAGTGTCCCTTCCTGGAAACCGACTAACTAAAAATACGAACAAGAAGCCTCTCTCTCTCTATCTTTATATATGTATGTATATCCTGCACCCAATAATTAATCAGAAGCAGAAAAACATATGCACAGTTCTCTAGTGCACCCTCCGGTAAGATTATTCGAAAACCAGCTCCATGTGTCGTGAAGCCGAGAGTATCATTTAGCTTAAACATTTGCGTAACCCATTGCACGTTAATAATCAGCTGAGGTTAGTACGGATTTTACCTCGTCTTTAAACTACCAAATTCAAATTCATCATCATCATCAACACCCTCGGTCAATCCACCTTTTGAGAACGGCCTCTCCCATTTTTTTTTCTTCTCTACTTTAACTAAACTAAATAGTTAATAATCAGGCGAATTTTAAGGCTTGGAATTCACTTCATTGGTCTTAAATCCCTGATGTGTGAAAGTACGAGTATTATTACCAGCAACTATAATGAATCCTTAATTACCAATGATTCCTACAACTTGCTGCAATTATTCAGGACAGGAGACAACAGGATCAACAATGCTATATGACACACATCAAGAAGCGTCATCAATGGATAAACTGTTAGAGGAGTTTCGGTGAATTATTTAGACAAGAGTGATTCCTAGTGTTTACTGCAACGAGAGAGAGAGAGAGAGAGAGAGAGAGAATGAGCCATTTTGTTGTTCACGACGAAACAAGAAATGAAACGCGTTCGACGAATAAGCCTTATTCAACACGAACTATTTACATAAGCAGACTACTGCAAACAACCTGTACGCAAGGAAGCCTCGTAGTATCAACACTTTTATATTCGTGACTGACATTAGGCAACGGAATGAATTAACCGGATGAACCAATATAGTTAATTAAAGCGGGTGGGTGCAGGGTGGAGAGTGGCCCCGCGCTGGCAGCTGACCCCCATAATGCCGCCGTGTAAAAGTCGAAACACTAATGGAATTACCAGATTATACCCATTTACTTCACTCCCACACAGATTTGAGTTTTCCCACTTGTGATTTTTAATTTTCGCCTGCTGATGGGTGTGTGAGCTGATGGAACAAAAGTTATTAGTATCTGCTACACTAATAACTTCATCTACTTCTTCTGTTTAGTCCACTGTATCAGCGAAACGGAAAAGAATCATCATGGTTTTCATCATCGTCGTCATCACATCACGGCCATCATTATTAGTCTGCCCCCATTTCAACACGTTAAAATGGGATTGTGTAAGACTCAGTAACAAGAAAAAGAAGACAAAATGGGAGAATTATCACAACCACGCCCACCTTGTTGTTAGAGCACACTGGTGAACTGGGCCACACATTCATTCACGAGTCATTTAGAACCCCGGAATCCTGGCTCCTCAGAGTTTATACTTTTTCATTCCTTCTTTACCGATTCACATTCTATAATCCTATTTCATGGAGATATCCACCTGAAAACATCTCAACGAAAAGGCAGCTGATAAAATTTAAGCCAAGAAAAAGAGAGCAGAATATAGATGGGACCGGAGTTAAGCCAAGTATGATTCATGAAACTATCCTCTCGTCCTCCAGCAGAAAGATTGCGATTTTAGGCCAAGTTAAAGTAGACAGAATATAGATGAGACTCGACTGAGGCATTGGTTAGAGGAGACGCATCTGAAATCAACCCCAAAATCCTTCACCAGAAAGATGGCAATTTTAGGTCAAGTCAAAGTTGAGAGTGTACAGAGAAGACCTGAATCAGATCATGTATGGGGAGTCCTAAATGAGATAATAACCCTTCCTCAACGACAAAAACTTATATATATATTTTTTGGCCACGTTAAAGTGAACAGAGCATAGATGGGATTGGCTGGATACAGAGACTTATCTGACACCATCCCCCGTCCTCCACCAGAAAGATGGAAACTTCAGGTTAAATTAAAGTGGACACAGTATAGGAGGGATAGGAATTAAGGGAAAACGTATCTGAAACCATCCCCTCCTCCTCCTTCAACAAAAAAGACTGCAATTTTAGGGTTAAAGTGGACAGGGTATTGATGGGACTGGAGTCAGGTCTTGTAAGGGGAAACGCGTCTAAAACCATCCCCTCCTCCACCAGCAATATCAAGCGGAAGAGAAACGAGAGGCGGGAGGGTCGCAGGAGGAGGGTGAGCACGCGCTACTTCACCAGGAATATTTTTTACTGCCTCACTTGTTTTCTATTGCAGCAGGGTGCAAGTCCCCCAGGAGGCAGAAGTGAAAGTAAGCCTGAAAATGTATCATCGTCTGTGTACAGCAAGAAGAGGCAAATACAAAATCATCATCGACATCATCTGGACATTTTTTTTTCCACTGCTAAGAATAAGGTGAGGAACAGAAATATACATCTGACTAAACGGGTCAATGCTAAACGAGAGAAACGCAAATCCAATTCACAAACACTGCCAACAGAGCGAAAATGACCCATCAGAAATGACAAGTGCCGTAGCTGTGAGCCTCGTACTCTGCCATTCTTGCCTAGCCGTGTTACTGGGAATAATCGGACAGTCAGCCAAAGAGACGTAGTTGTATTCCAGCTGCTAAAAATCTGCTCTTACTTATGGTAGGGATGGTCGTATTACCATAGTTTCAACACCACTAGTACTGATATTTTTGTTTATATTTGCTTAATATCTCTAGAAGAGTTTACTAAGTTTTTCGAATTCGAGGTATCAGATATAGACATACATTCCTTCACTATTACTTAATATTAGTTCAGAAAAACACAAGCAACGCTACGCTGTTGCAACCCTCCATCTGACAAAGCACGCACACCCCCACCTCCCTGCACACCTAACCAAGCTCATAACGGCCCTCACCCCTCCATATTTTTTTTTTAAGGGGGGTGTAAGAAGAATGTCTTGAGGACACATAACCTTGGTCCTTCAGACTCCTTGTGCAGGTCGCACTGAAATCTCTCGATTTAATTATTTTTTTACTTTTTCATTATGTTCAAAAAAACTATTTAAGACAACACTACCTTTCAAAGGGCACCAGTTCATAATAATATAACTATGTGAAATTTCATGACTCTATAGTAAATACTTTCTGAGTTTTTGCCCGGAAACGAAATTTCTACGCCACCTATTGTTGTTGATCCCAGTGATAACAATACCCTCCTCTGACCTCCTCAGATGGAGGGTAACAAAATTACACAAAAATGTAAGAGCCAATAATGCGGGATGGTTTTATTTATATCTATCTATCTATCTATTGCCAGACGCCTCAATCCCGAACGGGGTGGCCACAAACAAATCGCCTCCATGTCACTCTGTCCCCTGCCATTTCACTACCATGCTCCCAACTCACACCCCCCTCTCTCATATACCTCTCCACTCCATCCCTCCATCTCATCCTCGGCCTCCCCCTCCCTCTCGCCCCCTCCACCTCACTCACATACACTCTCCTCGTCAATCTTTCACTCTCCATCCTCTCCACATGCCCAAACCACCTTAACGTGTTTCTCCTAACGCTTCCCATCACGTCCTCAACCACACCACAACGCTCCTTCACTTCCTCATTTGTTAGTCTGTCTCTCCATGTGACTCCACATGCTCCTCTCAAATAACTCATTTCCACTGCTCTCACTCTTGACTTCTGTCCTTCCAACAGGGTCCAAGCTTCACTTCCATATGTCAGAGTTGGTATCACAATACTGTCATGTAACAACTTTTTCACTTCCATGCTCACCTCCCTGTTTCTTATCACTGCTTTCAACGAACCAGCAACCTTCCTTCCCTGCTGTACCCTTTCGAGCACTTCACCCTCCAGACTACCATCCTTACTCATCACACTGCCCAAGTACTTAAATTCACTCACATTCTCCATTTCCTTCCCATCCAATCTCACTGTACACTCACTGGCTTCACTTCTCTCGAAGACCATCACTTTACTCTTCCCCACATTCACCTTTAGATTCCGTTTCTTACACACTCTCCCAAACTCATCTACCAAGCCTTGCAGCTCCCCTTCGTCTTCACTCAACAACACAGTATCATCTGCAAACAACAGTACAGGTAGTTTCCAAACACTGCCCTCTCTCACTAGGGCCGCTCCAACATCCACTGCCCGACCTTGTATCTCTTTTATAACCCCATCCATATACAGATTGAACAACCATGGAGACATGACACATCCTTGTTTCAATCCAACCTTCAAATGGAAAGATTCACTCAGTTTGCCATCCACACGCACTGCAGCCTTAGCACCCTCATACATACTCTTCACTGCCTTCAACAACTTCCCATCCACTCCATATATTCTTAATACCTTCCACAAACCTTGTCTATCCACCCTGTCATATGCTTTCTCCAGATCCATGAAGGCTGCATACAACTTCTTGCCCTTCTCTAGAAACTTTTCCACTACGGATCTAAGAATGAATATCTGGTCTACACAACCTCTTCCCTTCCTAAAACCTCCTTGTTCTTCTCCAACTAATTCCTCAGTAATTTCCCTAACTCTGTCAATAAGTATCCTACCATATATTTTTCCTATTACACTGAGAAGGCAAATGCCCCTATGATTACCACACACTGCTTTTTCCCCTTTTCCTTTGTACAGAGGAATAATTATACCTGACTTCCAATCCTCCGGGACTCTACCCTCCTCCCAAGCCAATCTGCACACCTTCCACATCCATTCTATTACTATCTCTCCCCCATGCTTCAGCATTTCACCACACACTCCATCAATTCCTGGGGCTTTCCCCATTTTAACTTTCTTCATTGCTTCCACCACTTCCATCCTGGTGATTTCTTCCTCTCTTCTCACAACCCTCCTTCTCCCTGCCATTCCCCAGCCACTTATACTTGCATTACTTTCATTCTCTATGTTCAACAGTTCATTNGGATCTAAGAATGAATATCTGGTCTACACAACCTCTTCCCTTCCTAAAACCTCCTTGTTCTTCTCCAACTAATTCCTCAGTAATTTCCCTAACTCTGTCAATAAGTATCCTACCATATATTTTTCCTATTACACTGAGAAGGCAAATGCCCCTATGATTACCACACACTGCTTTTTCCCCTTTTCCTTTGTACAGAGGAATAATTATACCTGACTTCCAATCCTCCGGGACTCTACCCTCCTCCCAAGCCAATCTGCACACCTTCCACATCCATTCTATTACTATCTCTCCCCCATGCTTCAGCATTTCACCACACACTCCATCAATTCCTGGGGCTTTCCCCATTTTAACTTTCTTCATTGCTTCCACCACTTCCATCCTGGTGATTTCTTCCTCTCTTCTCACATGCATGCATTTATTTATTGATTTTTTTCTCACCAACGCCAATTTGTCCAGTGATCCTTCCTCTGTGGCTTTACTTTCGGGAGGCTACAACAGCCAGACATGGTGTGAATGGGATCATGTGAGGGGTGTTCGGGTGTCTCACTCATTGCTGGTGAAGGGTAAGAGACTCGGCACTCTCGCCTTTAAATAACTAGCTTTTAGCAGTCTAGCCTCGGGTCCCTACACTCCTGATGGGGTAATAAAAGACTGGATGACAGATATTGTAGGTAGACTCCACAAGGAAAGTAGAATTTCTCACCTACACTGTCCATAGGATGAAGGGATAACATGGGTATATATATTCATCTTAATATTTCACAAGGGATGAATCCAGTATGAGGCGAGTGAGCTGGTAAATGAATACGAGGAAGAGAGTAAGTTCGTGATTATATGCAAGGCCTTGGTAGGTATTTTTACTATTACCGCGTCGTTGTCATAATGAATCTGTTTAGTTTGTTTTAATGTTCTTATCAGTTTTATCAGCAGGTTGGGGATGTGTGCTGGAGATAATATCATGATACCTCTGACGTCAGGAAAGGTTCTGAAGTCTCCGTGGTCGTAATTTCTGGCCGGCCACACGGTGCACGAACCCTCGTTTTTCTTGGCAACTAATCTTGACAGATTTGTTGCCGTAATTTCGTGGCCTTAGAAGGCTCCCCGCAAACACTTCTTTAGCTATATATTTCCCGTATTACACTTTAATAATTTCAGTCCAGTGATTTATTTTAAACACATTAAAGTGGTTTGGCCATGTGGAGAGGATGGAGAGTGAGAGACTGACAATGAGAGTGTATGTGAGTGAGGTGGAGGGGGGGCGAGGGAGGGGGAGGCCATGGATGAGATGAAGGGATGGAGTTGACAGGTATATGAGAGGGGGGGGTGTGAGCTGGGAGCAGGACAGCAAAATGGCGGGAGACAGAGCGACATGGAGGCGATTTGTTTGTGGCCACCCCTTACGGGATTAAGGCGTCTGGCAATAGATAGATAGATTTATTTTAAAATCGTCTCTCCTTCTCTCTTTCTCTCTCCCGACGATTTCATTCAACATATGGATAGACTTATTGAACTAGAGGGGTTAGATGATGCCTTCGTTAATTCTTCACTGCAAGAATGGAATCAAAGCGACGCCATCCGAACACAGTGGTTAATCATTTTAGTACGCTGACAGCTTTTCCTTATCTCATTCCATTCAGCCCGGCGACGTCTTATGTACACTGTTTTACTGCAACAAGATAAACTGTCTGCTTTGAGGAACACCCTATTAGTTTAGAAAAGGCCTTTGTTACTGAAAATGATGGAAACGATCTGGATGAATCACTGTATTAAAACAACATCTCTTTTCGGTTTTGTTGTTAACGCCTTTACTCCGAAGACGTCTTGCTACCACCCGACGGTCATAAACAGCTCTGAGAGGATCTGTCATCGTAAAAGCGTTCCTACAGATTGTTGCTAGCCCATTCATTACGACAGTTCTGCATTCTGATGTCTGATGGTAACAAGAATGATAAAATAAAAGATGCGTTTCCGTAATAGACAAGAATGAAAAAAAAAATGCGTTTCCGTAATAGAGTCTGACGCTGGTGCTGTACGGACAGTCGAAGTCAAAAATTAGATCTCTTTCGCTTTTTCGGAATTGCATCAGAACTTAATGAGATTTGTGAAACTAACTAGTGAGGAACAAGAGGACCGGAGTCTCACTGCAAAAGTTCGAGACCATGGGTGTATTGTTGCGTCAAACATACAGCTTAAAGGGGCCTTACGCTGGCAATGGAATCATCATACCATCATTTAGTTAGCGATTTTATCATGCATTTTACGCCTCGACATTCACCAATGCATTATAGTATCACCAATGCATTTTAGTATCAACGCAGTTTGCCTCCATAACGTGCAGTCGAGAGCAAAAGTTGGCTACTATATTTTCACTTTTTCAGCATCTCACCTTCCTCTGCTGACTATAATTCCTTAGCTGAGAGAAGCTTATTATCTGTCGCTGACCACAGAGTATCTATAACATAATGCGTCGAGGATGAAAAAAAAAAATGAAATGCCTGATGTATGAACTAGATCCAACGGAAGATTTAACGTAAGGAGATTCTAGGGCCCGGACCTACAAACGCCATTGTCACTGAATTACTGAGTTGCTGAGTTACTAAGTGACCGACCACCTTACAGTAACAAACACCTGGCATTCCTAGGTTGTTGCGCCACAGGACTCCTCTGTCGTGAATTTGTAGGCTAGGTAAATGTGAAAGTTCTAAAATGAAGTACCTAACCTTTGGAAACGTGTAGAGGGGTTAAAATCTGATGGGTTAAATTTGGAAGGTCAGCGCCCAGAGTTTTGCTCTAGACTGCACAGTTTCTGATATATATTTAGTTTAAATTTTCTAAAATTTCTGATTAACTTCAATAGGTCATATTGCATTTCTACATCCTTGAAACAACACTTAACAATTGCGATCAATCAGAGAATCAGGTGCTTACTTTGGGGGACGAGATCATTGGCCAGAGGTGAAGGACCGAACCAATTCAAAGCAGTGTTCATCCGATTAATATCAAAATTGATAGGAGGGATGTGGTACTGGGAAGGGTAAGGAGCTTCATCTTTGAAACAATATCTCAGAGGTAAAGGTCGCAGAGAACAATGAAAATTTCGGACTTTTAGCTCTGTGTATATTCGATGTGGACGACGATTAGCCGAGGGCTTTATCCAGCTTTCAAAACACCAGGTCTAACATCAATGCTAAATAGTAAAGTTAAACACTCTTAATCCGATTTTAACTAATCTTGGTGAACGAATTATGGACCAGGTAAGGATGAAGCAGATCGATTTTTGAGAGCGTTCAGTTGAATATCAAAGGCACAGGGCAGGGTTAAAATTCAGCCTTAACTTTTTTCCACACGAATCAGCGAGCACCTGTCGCGTCCGAGTACCTTGCTCATAAATCTCGAAGCATGGTGAAAAATCACACTATAAACAGGAGATCAAAAGCTTGGAAGGTGCTTCAATTCATTACATCTCCGCGATTATTTTTCCACATTTTTACATTACCATACTACAGAATCACAGGTGTTCAATGATCGTGTGGATGGTCCTTTAGGTAGACTGTACAGCGTGGGTGTTTCATGTTGCGCTGGTGTTTGTTACAGTTCAGCATTCTAGACGGAGAGATGGCAATTTTATCCGTTATATTGCACGGAGCAGTACGATGGTGAAGACATGGTCAGGCTGGAGGGGTATTAAATCTCGGAACGGGCGTAATTACTGCCGGGAATAGAAAGACACTGACTGCTGGTAGTATATTGATGAGAGTTCAGAGGTGGTGGTGATGGTGGTGGTGATTGCGAAGTACTTGGGTAGTTGTCAGGTACGATCATACTGACTAGCAAAGGGTGATGAATGTCATCCCTCTCATTATCGGACGCTCTCTGGTAATCATGAAAAGCTGAGAATAATTCACAGTTATCTGAGAGGATAATTGTCCCCATCAACCTTATCCTGCAAGGCACAACTAGTATTTTATTGTAGCTGAAGCCTGACGGTTTTATATAAGCATGAATCATAAGAGTCTGCGTGAGGTAAAGAACTGCAATGAGATTTTTTAAGGCCAAGCCAATACTTCCATGATCTGTGTGAACTACGGTGAAAAGAGTAATAGATGCCCACCCATGTGTGAATGACTGAGGCTCAACAGGTATACTCTTTCATATTTTTCCTATATAGTTTTCAATTTTGTTTTCATGAATCCCACCTCACCTCTTCTCTTAGGTGGAAGCTACAGTACAATTGGGATGATGATGATAACGGTGATGATATGCAACGGATATTTTTCATACTTCAATCGTTTATAGGTAAAAGTGAACACTGAATCGGGGTAGCTTAGTTAAACACGACTGAAGCTTCGATGATACAGTACCAAGGTATAAACAGTTTAACAGTGATATGAAAAGTGGGATCGAAATTTGACTAGTTATGCATCTTTGAAAGAGACAAACACTTTTAACACCCGGGAGCTGACTTGGGTAGAGGAAAATGCGGTCGGAAAAGTTACGATATTCCAAGATCCTGCAGCGGTAGTATTTAGTGACGAAATAAGCAAGTGACAGGCGAAATAAGTCCTAATGAAGGCCTAAGCTCAAATGAAATGTAAACCTCATTTTAAATCGGTACATTACACCAGAGGACTGCAAAAGTGAAATTCTGAAACCCTGACACGGATAAGATCACTTGTGGTAAAATAAGTTGCAGCCGAGGAGGGTGAAGTGGAGCGGCAGGTTCTCTGATGAGGATCCGATGAGGCAGGAAAGGTGGTCAGGTGTGAAGGATGATGGGATAAGAGTGGCAGTGAGGGGGGATTATTCTTAAAGAGGAGGGGAAGGGAAAGGGGTCGTGGGTGACGTAAAGGAACGTGGTAGCGTAGAGTTGGAGGAAAACGTAGAAGGTCTGAGGAAATATGTGTTCAAGGATGATGGGAAAGAGTGGTACTGGGGATAGGTTAGTCTTAAAGAGGAGAGGAAAGTGAAGCTAGGTACGGAGGGAAGAAGGTTGAGTAAAAAGATGGGAGAATAAGTAACTGGATTAGAATAAGACACAGAAGGTGGTGAGGCGTGAAGAATGACGGGATAAAAAAAAAAAAAAAAAAAGGCTGTGATGCTGGATTAGCCTTAAAGATTAGGGGGAGGGAAAGGAGTGTTTGGTGACGAAGGGGAGTGCGTGGCAAGGTAGGGATGGAAAAATACGTACAAGGTTACAGGGATGATGTGTTGAAGGGTAATGTAACAGAGTGGCAGTGAGGATGAATTAGTCTTAAGGCGAAGGGAAAGCCGAGTGATGGAGAGGGGAGAGTGGCGAGGTACGGAATAAGTAAAAGGGTTAATGAGCAAAGGTGGTCAGGTGTGAGGATAATGGGATAAGAGGGGCAGTGAAGCCTGATTAGTCTTAAGGCATTATGGGCAAAAGGGGAGCTGGCTGACGAAGGGGAGAATCTGTAGAGAGGTAGAAGGAAAAGCAAAAAGGTTAATGAACAAAGGTGGTCAGGTGTGAAAGATGGCGGGATACGGGGAGCATTGAGGCTGGATTAATATTATGGCTGAGAGACAGAGGGAAATGGAAGCTGGGTGACGGGGGGCAATGTGTGCCGAGGTAGGACAAGGAAATAAGTAAACAGGTTAGAATCTGAAATGCGTTGAAGGGAAATGGGAAACGAGGAGCAGTGAGGATGGGTTCGTCTTAAGGTGCTGTGTGTGTGTGTGTGTGTGTGTGTGTG
>JAGKTI010024288.1:0-14444 GCA_018397915.1 Birgus latro | reverse complement strand
CAGTCCCAAAGAAGGGTGACCATTCCCAACCCTCTAACTATCGCCAAATTGCTTTAACATCCTGTGTCTCAAAAGTTTTCGTGTCAATTCTTAACAGAAAAATCTTAAAGCATCTTTCCTGTCACAACCTCCTTTCTGATCGTCAGTATGGGTTCCGTCAGGGACGCTCCACTGGCGATCTTCTCACCTACCTTTCAGATTCCTGGTCATCCTCCTTTCGGGTCTTTGGCGAAAGCTTTGCCATTGCACTTGACATCTCAAAGGCTTTCAATCAAGTCTGGCATAAATCTTTAATTTCCAAACTGCCCTCCTACGGTTTCTATCCTTCTATCTGTGCCTTCATCTGTAGCTTCCTTTCTGGTTGTTCTATAACTGCTGTTGTAGATGGCCATCGTTCTTCTCCTAGATCTGTCAACAGTGGTGTTCCTCAGGGCTTTGTCCTATCATCAACTCTCTTCCTTTTATTCATCAGTGACCTTCTAAGCTGTACATCTAACCCTATCCACTCATATGCTGATGATTCCACCCTTCACCTTTCCATTTGGTTTCCACAACGTCCATCTCTGCAGTTACTTCAACAAAAAAGGGATGAGGCTATGGCACATCTAATGTCTGACTTGGCTTGTAGCTCTGATTGAGGTAAAAATAATCTTATTTTTAATGCATCAGAAACTCAGTTCTTACATTTATCAATCCAACAAAATCTTCCTCAGGATTACCCACTAATGTTTAATAATGTCCAGCTCAGTCCTGCATCATCCTTGAACATGCTTGGGGTTTCATTCTTTCGGGATTTGTCTTGGAAAGAACATACAGTATTACATCTCTTGTGAAATCTGCTTCCAAAAGATTAGGTGTACTAAGCCGATTCCGAACTTTCATTACCCTTGCACAGTTGTTGACCTTCTACATGGGTTTTATTTGCCCGTGTATGGAGTACAACTCTCATGTGTGGGAAGGCTCCCCACATGCAGCTCTTCTCAATAGGGTGGAGTCAAAGGCTTTTCATCTCATTAACTCTCCTCCTCTTACTGATTCCCTTCAACCTTTGTCTCTTTGACGCACTGTTCCATCTTTATCTCTTCTATCGTTACTTCAACGGTCACTGCTCCTCTGAACTGTCTGCTTGCATCGCTTCACCTCTACGACGGGCACGTAGTACCCATCTCGCAACAAACTCTCATCCCTTTTCTGTCTAACTCTCTAATGCAAGAGTTAACCGTTACTCTCAGTCCTTCATTTATGCAACTGGTCAACTCTGGAACTGTCTTCCTCTGTCTGTATTCCCTACTTCCTATGATCTCCAGTCTTTCAAACGCAGTGTGTCCAGGCATCTCGAAATGAATAGATCTTGAATTTGGCTCTTTTTTGTATTGTTTTTGCTTTTTCTTGGAGGGAACAGGATGTGTGCCCATGGCCTTTGGTTCCTTCCTCCTTACATTTAAAAGAAAAAAAAAATTGTGCCTGGAAGGGGTTGGTGATAGGTAATACACTCTTCAGGCACAAAATGATCTATATGTATACGTGGCGAGTGACGAGAAGGGTGAATAATGAACTGAATGAATGAAAGGCAATGATCAATTATGTGTGTGTTAATGAAAGGATGAGAAGGTGTGTAATGGATGCAAGAGTATATGGAGGTTGGGGGAGTGGACTTTCGGACCATCACTTGATGGTGGTCAAAATCAAAGTCCAAAAAATAGAGAAAGAGAAGAAGGGAAGGACAGAAAGTAGTAGTTCTTACAAGGGTATAAAAGTTACAAAAGGATGGAAAACAGGCAGAATATTAAAGGGAAGTGGAGGAGCGATTGGGTAAATATAGATTGGAGCAGGTGGGGGACATGGAAGGTGTCTGCAAGACATTCACAGAAGGAATCTGTGCAGCATATGAGGTGGTATGTGGGGTGAAGAGAAGACGAAAAGAGGTTCAGGGAACAGCATGGTGGACTGAAGAGGTGAGAGAGACTGTGGCACAAAATAGTGAGCGGATGAGGAACAGGGACGTCGAGGAAGTTGAGAGACAGAAGAGAGAGTTATATGTAGAGAGGAGAGAGGTGAAAAGATTAGTAAGAGAGAGTAAGAATACAGTGTATGAGGAATTTGGAAGGAATTTTAGTGCAAAGTGGAGGGAATGTAAGAAATTGTTCTGGAAAGAGGTAAAGAAAGTTAGACAGGGTGCCAAAGAAGTTAGCTGGGGAGTGAAAGATATAAATGGTAGATTACTAGTGGAGAAGGAAGAAAAAGTCAACAGATGGAGAAAACACTCTAATGAATTGTTGAACATAGAGAATGAAAGCAATACAAGTATTAGTGGCTGGGGAATGGCTGGGTGAAGGAAGGGTGTGGGAAGAGAGGAAGAAATCAGTAGGGTGGAAGTAATGAAGAAAGTTAAAATGGGGAAAGCCCCGGGAATTGATGGAGTGTGTGGTGAAATGCTGAAGTATGGGTTAGAGATAGTAATAGAATGGATGTGGAAGGTGTGCAGATTGGCCTGGAAGGAAGAAAGAGTCCCGGAGGATTGGAAGTCAGGTATAATTATTCCTCTGTACAAAGGAAAAGGAGAAAAAGAAGTGTGTTTTAATCATAGGGGCATTTGCCTTCTTGGTGTAATATGAAAAGTATATGGTAGGATACTTATTGACAGAGCTAGGGAAATACAGAGAAATTAGTCGGAGGAGAACAGGGAGGTTTTAGGAATGGAAAAGGTTGTATAGATCAGATATTCATTCTTAGATCTTTAGTGGAAAAGTTTCTAGAGGAGGGAAAGAAGTTGTATGCAGCCTTCATGGATTTGGAGAAAGCATATGACAGGGTGGATAGACAAGGATTATGGAAAGTATTAAGAATATATGGAGTAGACGGAAAGTTTTTGAAGGCCGTGAAGAGTATGTACGAGGGTGCAAAGGCTGCAGTGCGTGTGGATGGTGAACTGAGTGAATTTTTCCATTTGAAGGTTTGATTGAAACAAGGATGTGTCATGTCTCCATGGTTGTTTAATCTGTATATGGGTGGGGTTATAAAGAAGATACAAGGTAGGGCAGTGGATCATTGGGGAGGCCCTAGTGAGAGAGGGCAGTGTCTGGAAACTCCCTGTATTGTTGTCTGCAGATGATACTGTGTTGATAAGTGAAGATGTAGGGGAGTAGTAGTAGTTATTCCCTAGGCAGTCTGGCCGAACAGCCCTGAGTCCATAAGGAAGGCCATGGCCGAGACCAGACTTTCCCACAGAAGTCTCAAGGTGTGTATGTTGTGTTGTTGGCGTAGGTGATTGTGTGCAGTGCAGTCTTCCATGATGTGCTTGATCGTATGGGGTGCTGTATTGTATCCTGGACAGGCATCAGCGACGGAGTCATCCAGCCTCTTCTGATAACTCACATCTCAGCCTGGCCAGGTGGACCCTGTCCTCACGAGGGAGATAGGATTCTGAAGGGTGGATATCAGGAGGCCGTGCATGTAGCTGTGTGTTCTTTTTAGGTGAATGGAATGGCGAGTGATTTGAGTATGAATATGCTTCTGGAAGCTGGTCTGAGGTGGGTAGAGATATAGAGATGACAGTATTTGTATTTACCTATTTGTATTTACCTATTTGTAGCATGATATCGTGTGGTGGGTGTTGTTTTGATGTTCCTTGGTGTGTGCGTGGATGTGCTGCCATGTACTGTAGTGGATGTTGTGGATTTGTGGAGGCTGCAGCGAGAATTTGGGTGCCTCTCGTGTCTAGATAATTCTTGATTTTGAGGACTTTGGTTTCTTTGTGTAAGTGGTCTGTGGGTGTAGTAGCTGTGCAGCCTGTGATTATTTTTAGGGCCTTGTTTTGTATGGTTTGAAGAGTGTTATAATGTGTTTTAGCGAGGTTAGGAGCCCAATCAGGGCTTGCATAATTCATCACTGAACGTATCTCGTAGCGATGGCCGAAGGTGGTTGTGGATAAATAACTTCAGGGAAGATTTAAATATAATTTGGAGTGATCTTAGTTTTTATTGTCTTTAATGGAAGATCAAAATTGACTTAGTGCATATAACACAAGAGCGGTTGTATGCTAGATAACTCTAGGGGCTCTCTTCTCCCTCTTCTGTGTAGTGTGTTGCCTCTCTGCCCTCTCTCGTCAATCCGCCTCTCGTCCTGTCTTCTCTGGTCTAAAGAAAAGGCTCGTCATGTGGACTGTGAGTGCCCCAGAACCTTCTAGAACACTGTATGTATGTATGTATGTGTCAGCTTCCCACAGTAGAAAAGTGTAAAGTCTGAGACTTCCTGGGCTGGTCAGGTAACACCTTGCAATATCTTCATTTCCTTATCTCTCTCTCACTCTCTCTAGCCTCCTATAATATACAAGTTATATATGCTAGAATTTACTAATATTTAGAGTTACAGCACTCGGTCACACCCAACGGCGGACCCACGACACATTGCAATGGTTACATATAGTAATACGTGTAATAATATTTAGAAACATAACATACTATAAATGTGTCATACACGTCATAGAGTAATTTGAAATGTGTCTTATATGCATTTGAGCAAGTAAAAATAATTGTATATACAGTAGTATAACAGATATATGCTAAGAGTATAGTAAGGGCTACTAATAAATATATTTGTATTGCATATATATGAATTATAGTGACATTGTTAGAAGAATAACGAGTGAACAGATTTATTATGAATGTTACATGAACAATTACTGATATTTCTAAAGCATAAGATTTCTGCACTGGAACATAAGGCTTCAAAACTATGTGTATGTATGCCTTGACTGATGACATAACGTAGGTAACGAACTGGAAAGATTGATAGTAATATCACTAAGTCATTACATCGTATGAATATGTATGATACTAGCTATTATGTAATAAAATTGAACATCTTATAACTTATTGTAGTAATAGAGTAGCACAAACCTGTATGGACAGCAGACCTACACATATATTTGTGCAGTGGTAAAATTACTAGGTCATTACAATACATATGGTGCTATGCTGAGTAATGCCTAACAGTACACTCAACTTGTATGATGAGTAATGGAAATACAGTAATCTTACTACTATCTGGACGTCCACTATCCAGATGCATCACTATTCGGACATCGTAGGCTGTCTGACCCCCAAAATGCCGAAAAATTCGAAAAAATCCAAAAAAAATCCGATTTTTTTGGACTGAGTCAGTTTGAATTTCCTGCGCGCGCCGAACAGCTGTGTTTTCGCGCCTCCCGCCTCTGTCACGGTCTCATTTCCCGCTCCGCTCCTGGCTCATCAACTTGCTCTCAAAATGGCTTCTGATGTGCTTGGTTTTGTGGTGATACCCTACCTCCTGCAGGGCTTGATGCTGCTCTGCACCTTCTTCATCATGTGTGTGATGATGGCCTCGCCACCTGAGAAGAGGAAGAAAGTGATTCTGACTCTGGAGAAGAAGAGGGAGGTATTGGAGAAGGTGGATGCCGGGTGCCCGACATCACGGATCCTCCGTGAATTCAACCTCCCTCCCTCCACTTTGTTTGATATCAAGAAGTCCCGAGACAAACTACAGCAGTACACGGCTGATTTCGCTTCGAAAACCAGACGGAACTTGGAGAGGAAGATGATGTTTACTCCTAAGTAGGCTGAGATTGACTAAATTCTCCAGGTCTCGTCACTAGACCACACGGGAATTTACTGTTATATACAGTGCAGTGAAGTGATGTGATGCAAGGTATGCGAAAGAAAATGTGGAAAGTGTTTGTGAGAAGTGCTGGTGAGTGTAAAGTGCAGCAGAAGTGCTAAGATGTGTCATGTGCAAGGTCTTACTGTCAGAGCCTGAGATGACCGAGCGGGTTATACATCAGGACGGCGGCATCATTCTCGTAAGTACCCTAACTTCATCAAAATTCCTTGTTTTGTTCTTTCCATATCATTAATCTCATGCATAAACTGTGTGAAAGATGATTTCCATAATGATTTTCATGTCTAACCTGTTTTCAGCATGTTGTAAATTGGTAAAAAAGTTCCCATAAATGTTAATCATAATTTCCTGCTTTCAATTTAATTTTTTCATGCATGGTTTTGAAGTGCACAAGCTATGAAAAAGGTGAATGCCATTGATTTGTGTGTAAGATGATTTCCATAATGATTTTCATGTCTAACCTGTTTTCAGCATGCTGTAAATTGGTAAAAAAATTACCATAAATGTTAATCATAATTTCCTGCTTTCAATTTAACTTTTTCATGCATGGTTACCACTAGTATTGAAGTGCACCAGCTGTGAAATAGGTGAATGCCAGTGAATTTCATGTACAGTCATAACCTAACCATTTTGTTAATCATAATTTCCTGCTTTTAATTTAATTTTTTCATGCATGGTTACCACTAGTATTGAAGTGCTCCAGCTGTGAAAAAGGTGAATGCCATTGATTTTCATGTCCGGTACCTAAACAAAGCTGCCAACTCAGTGAACAGCTGAGCCTAACTTACCTCAAATTCATTCTTTTGGGGTTAAATTTAAATGAATTCATGCTTTGTGTTCATTATTTTAGTGCACTATTGTGAAAAAGGTGAATGCCAGTGGATTTCATGTCCGTTCATAACCTAACGTAACCTAACCTAACCATTTTGTTAATCATAATTTCCTGCTTTTAATTTAATTTTTTCATGCATGGTTACCACTAGTATTGAAGTACACCAGCTGTGAAAAAGGTGAATGCCACTGATTTTCATGTCTGGTACCTAAACAAAGCTGCCCACTCAGTGAACAGCTGAGCCTAAATTACCTCAAATTCATTCTTTTTGGATTAAATATAAATGAATTCATGCTTTGTGTTCATTATTTTAGTGCACTAGCAGTGAAAAAGGTGAATGCCAGTGAATTTCATGTCCAGTCATAACCTAACCTAACCATTTTTCTGGTAACAATTTACATCATTTATTGTATTTGATGCTTTGTATCCAATAATTTAGTGCATAAAATGTGAGAAAAGATGATTTCCATGTCCAATACTTACTTATACTACGGTGGCAAGTTCTGAGCACCTATGCCTTACTCACCTCTAAATCATCATTTTTTGGTTAAAATTCAATTAATTCATGCTTTGTGTGCATTATTTATGTGAAAGGGGACCTAAATACAGTAATCCCTCTACTAACCGGACGTCCACTCGGACACCTAACTATTCGGACATATTGGACTGATGGCCGAAACCCCCAAATTGGGGGGGAAAAAAAAAAAAAAGATTTTTTCCAACCGCGCCAGTTTGAATTTCCCGCCCGCGCCGACTAGCTCCCTTCCCCTTCAATCTCTCTCCTACTAGTTCTGTCTCAACTCCCGTGAACAGTGGATGGCTGTCCGCTCGTTTGTGGTATTTTCATTCTTGTTTAAATAATCAAAAGCCACAGTGCTAAGGATTAAGTGTAGTTAAACACTGGATTACTGGACATGCTTCAAGAGCAAGTATGACCACTGTAAAAACCTTAGAGATGAGGGTAAAAGTATGACCACTGTAAAAACCTTAGAGATGAGGGTAAACAACAATCATGGACTGTAAGTAAACATTGTCAACTGCTAAATATTTTCCATAATCACTTCTAAATCCTCATTCTCTGGTTACATTTTATTTACTTCATGCTTTGTGTCCCATATTTGAGTACACAGGCTGTGAAAGAGGTGATTTTCTCAGTGATTACCATGTCTCTTACATACATTCACTATCTAGTCAACTGGTGAACATTTTTGCCCCACACACCTCTAAATCATAATTTTTCTGGTTACTTTTTATTTAATTCATGCTTTGTGTCCCATATTTGAGTGTATAGGCTGTGAAAAGGTGATTTTCTCAGTAATAATCATGTCTGGCTTACTCACCTCAAAATCAGCATTTTTGGGTTAAAATTCGATTAATTCATGCTTTGTGCCAATTATATATGTGAATGGGGTCTTAATTAACCCTTTCGCGCACGGCACTGCAATTTGCGTTACATGTGGTGTGGTGTGCAAAAGCACAGGACCCCAAATTGTGTGAAAACACACACAAAAATATTAACCAAAAAATAAGTTTTCGGTCAATTTGCGTCAAATTTTGTAGCATTCTAGCAGCCACATGTCTCTCCCAAGGTAAGACTTTGGCAACACTCCAATGACTCCTATGTGCCTGTACGTAGTGATAGAATCTCAGTGCTCCACTAGCAGCCAGACAGCAGGGTTGTGCTGTGTTGTGTTGTGTTGTCCCTTTAAATCTGCCATTTTCCCCCTCCCACCCAATTCTGAAGCCATTATTGAAATATTGTAACTGTACAGTGTTTTTTACTATACTGTGAAGCGATTGTGTCTATTGAACATAGATATATTGTTTGTAAAGCATTGGGGCCCGTTATCAGCTGTTAGGCGTAGAGGCAGAGTCTGGTTTGTTATAGCGGGGTTTCCACTCACCCTGCCCATAAAATGATGTATTTTACTCTTATAGTGAAGCCATTACTTACATCTGTGAAACATATAGTGCCTGGATTAGTGAAATAACTGACCTACCATAGCAGGCATTATGTTATGCCATAGAGATAACATAGACATATGGATTAGTTGCTAAGGGAACAGGCGGTCTCTTGCACAATACAGTAGGGAAGGGAATAACAGAAGAGGCTGGGATGAAATCATGTGATAGTGTTTTATATTGCATATGGTTCAGTGTGAAATATACGTATAAAATAGTGCAGCGAGTGTTCACCGAGAAATATTGCGTGCATTGACTGACAGCGGAAAGTTACGTAATGATCAGAGACAAGAAAATACGCCACACAGCGACACATATATGACATTTATAATGTCATATATGTGTCGCTACGTATGTTGTGCATCGAATGTTCTTGGAGAAATCTATTGTGTGCATCGTATGTGTTAGGCAAACGTGGTGCAAGGAACAGAGAATACGCCACACACACACACAAACTCACTCACGCACCCATGAACACACACAAAACTCACACACTACCTAACTCATCTTCAATACCTTCAAGTTCCTGCCAGCAGCTCAACACCTCTGGAGCAAGTGAGTTATCCATATTTTGTTGATTTGTACATTGACCTGTTTCTACATTTCTATATTTTTTTTTCACAAATAAGTATTGCTTTTTACATATACACATATGAGATGGAAGAAAGTTCAGCTTTAGCAAAAAGACTAGTGGAAATGTCGAGTTACTGAGAGCACTATCAAAGAGCTTATGATATTTCTCGTGTATAATTTGAGTAAAAAATAATACTAATAATAAAATGTAACGAGCGAAAATATGTAAGTATTCGTGAGGCAGGGAAATTGAGCGTTTTTATCTCGCTTGCGGGTGAGGAAGAGTGTTCTATCTTTGTCGTCCATTTACTCCAAAATTATTGAACGTATCAATTTCCTTTAAGAACCAAGATAAAGATCAGTGAATTCTACATATGTACAGGACATAACTATGTAATTTCTCTAATGAAAAGTTGTGGTTACGTAGGCAGTTATTGTGTAAGCATGACGAAAGTGCACCGCGGCCGCGAGTACCCTGTAGTTTTTTGCGATTTACTCGAAAACTATGAAGTTTATTGAAACAAAAAGGTATCAGGAGAAAGCTTATGAAATTCTACATAAGATTATGTAATAAAAACATAAGGTGTGCGAGAAAACTTCTGCAGTATACCTCCCTGAACAAAAATCATTTTTTTTTTACAAAAATGGCTTTTAGTTTTTGGCTATTTTCTCGAAAACTACAAATCGCATCACAACCGGACATACCTCATTAGAAAGCCAATGAAATTCCCTATCAAGACTTATAATAACATTTTTCTGTATGATGGAAAACACTCGAACGACAATGTTGGGAAGTGAGATCAACGTTCAACAATGTTTATTCACGGCGGCCTTGTGTACTTTTATTCGTATTTTTCTGGTTTTTCTTTTGGCTTATCAGCTAGAACAAACATCGGCGAATAAGATGATGCGAGTTTCAGGGCAACATTTTGAGGTTTGGGTGGCGAAAATGAGGCAAGAATACATGTAATTTGCGTACCGCGGGCTGCCAGTGGAGCGTGCGCGGGAGTAAAATCGTGAGCCATGAAACTTAATAAAACTTACCATGCGCGAAAGGGTTAAGTGCTATGCATGTCCAGGAGGGAGGTAGGTAGGTGGTTTTCTGATTTAGGTTAGGTTAGGTTAGGGTCAAGAATGACCGGTGCTGGTGGTGAACAGTGAACACCTTTGCCATACCTAACTTTTTTTCTGGTAACAATTTATTTATTTAATGCTTTGTATCCCATATTTTAGTGCATAAGATATGAGAAATGATGATTTTCATAGTGCTAGCTACGTCCGATACGTACTTACACTAACCTGCCAACTCGTGAACACCCCTGCCTTTCTCACCAGAAATTCATCATTTTTGGATTAAAATTCGATTAATTCATGCTTTGTGCCAATTATTTATGTGAATGGGGTCTTAATTAAGTGCTATGCATGTCCGGGAGGGAGGTAGGTAGGTGGTTTTCTGATTTAGGTTAGGTTAGGGTCAAGAATGACTGGTGCTGTTGGTGAACAGTGAACACCTTTGCCATACCTAACTCTTTTTCTGGTAACAGTTTATTTATTTGAAGCTTTGTATCCCATATTTTAGTGCATAAGATGTGAGAAATGATGATTTTCATAGTGATTGCCACGTCCGATACTTATTTACACTAAGCTACCAACTCATGAACATCTATGCCTTACTTACCTCAAAATCATCATTTGGGGGTTAAAATTCAATGAATTCATGCTTTGTGTCCATTATTTAATGCATATGGTGTGAGAAAGGGTGATTTTCATAATGATTTCCATGTCTGATACTTACTTACACTTGCTGGCAAGTTCTGAGCACCTATGCCTTACTCACCTCTAAATCATCATTTTTTGGTTAAAATTCAGTTAATTCGTGCTTTGTGTGCATTATTTATGTGAAAGAGGACTTAAATAAGTGCTATGCATGTCTGGTAGGGAGGTAGGTAGTTGGTTTTCTGATTTAGGTTAGGTTAGGTTAGGGTCATGAATGACCAGTGCTGGAGCTTCATGGCCAATATCCGGACATGCCTTTGGCTCTATTATGTCGGATAATGGAGGGATTACTGCTATACATGTCCAGTAGGGAGGTAGGAAGGTAGTTTTCTGATTTAGGTTGTTAGGTTAGGTTAGGGTCATGAATGACCGGTGCTGGAGCTTCAGGGCCACTATCCGGACAAGACCACTGTCCGGACATGTCTTTGGCTCTATTACGTCGGATAGTGGAGGGATTACTGTACATAATTCTGGTAACAACAGAATTGAAGGAACATTGTAATTACATTGTATGAATGTAATCAATACATTCATGCCTAAAGTTACACTCAACTTGTATGATGAGTATGTGAAATACATATTTCTGGTAACAGCAGAATTGTAGGAACCTTGTAGTTACACAGTATGAATGTAATTATTACATAATTGTATTAATTAATTGTAGTAATATTGTAATGTACATAATTGTATTAATGTTAGCATTTGTAGCTAAAATTGTAGCAATTGCAGCAATATTGTAGTAAATGCACTATTGTAGGAATTGTAGTAATTGAAGTAGTATTGTAGTATTGTACAATCACACTGTATGATACATAGTAAGTTACGACATCGAAAATGTGCACGTGCATAATTACAACAGTAGTAACTCAATAGCATGGTACAGCAATTAGTTATATTATGAGTTATACTTGCTATAGTAATATTACACAACATGTATAAGTTTCATAATCGTTGCAAATGCAGTCATGCTGTGGTCGATGATAGTGATAGTGTACCTTGCAACTGCCTCTCAGAGACAACAGCTTTGTTTGTTGCTTCACATACATAAACATTCAGACATATATAATAACAGTTGCACCTACTTTTATTTGTTAGTATGTGATCATAATTTATTTTTGCATTAATTTTATTTTCTTCATTCGTGTTCATTTTTTTTTTTTCCGGTGGTGTCAGAGGTTGTATAATTGATGGCTAATCGTTGACTTTTTTTTTTTTTTTTTTTAAACTAAATTTTTTTTTACTATAAAACCACTTATTTTGTCATTATATAAAAATATTTACATTATATACAAGATTAACTATGTACATTCACTTGTTCCTTTTGTATCTGTGCTGGGTAGTGCATGAGTCAGCTTTGTGTGAAAGTCTATATCATCAGAGTTGTATGAAAGATGATGTCCATTTTTGCTAACTTCATTCGTTGTTGTCATTTTGATTGTTTATTTTCTTTTCCTTGTAATTTAATTTGTCTGTATGTATAAATGTAGCACTCGTTGGGAGTAAATTAATGGTATAGTAAATGAATGAATATATACAGTATATTAATGTTATTGTTGGTACAAGCACTTATTGATTGAGATAATGTAGTTAATTGAAGTAGGTATTTAATGTAAGTTGTAACTATAAAGTACGTGTTATTTGTTTGTGCAGAAGATTTTGTCTATCACTGTGTATTGTATAAATGAAGTAACTGTGTAACTTATTAATTCTTACCATGGTGGGAGTGGTGAGTAGTTGTGGTGTAGGTGGTGAATTGCTGCTGTGAAGCACGGGCTGGCTGACACAGTGTTGTGGTAGTTCTTGGCTCCTCAGCAAAACCTTAGGTCAGCGACTTCTCATTCTGGCAGCCGTGGTGGGGAACTGAGTAAGATGAGTGGTGAGTGAGAGCTTTGGTGTGCTGCCTCGTCTTGACCTTCTTAGCTTTGCGTTAGTGTGGTGGTTTGGGACATAGGGTGGTTGGGGATTAAGTGGGGTTTGGTGGGGGTTTGTCTAGTTGTGGGGTGGAAGTTGAACTTGCCCTTTTCGCTTAAGTGGGGTTTGGCTGGGGTTGGAGAGAGGGTGGGGTTTTATGTAAGTTGTGGGGTTGAGTCAAGTGGTTTATTTGCTTGTTGCGTTACAGTCTTGATAATCGTAGTTCACTGGGTCGTCGTAAACATTGAAGAATTGTTTGTCTTGTATCTTGGTAAAGTAGAATCAACTGTAGAAATGAAGCTGATGTTGGTTACCGTATCGTCTTGCTTATGAACTTCACTGTAGAAATGTAGGCGTGGTACGTAAGTCCTCTCACTACTTCGTTTGGTTGTTTCTTCCTCACTCGTAACTCATTCTCCTTGCCTTATACTTGCTTGTTCTCGTAGAATTGTAGTTTCTTGAGTTGCTTGTAGAGCTCCTTGTAGAGACGCGATTAAGAACAAAAGTAAGTTGCGTATAAACTCATTACTTCAATTGT
Source organism: Birgus latro (assembly GCA_018397915.1). Taxonomy (NCBI): domain Eukaryota; kingdom Metazoa; phylum Arthropoda; class Malacostraca; order Decapoda; family Coenobitidae; genus Birgus; species Birgus latro. Next base: position 1,197 of record JAGKTI010024288.1, on the reverse strand, counting down.
AGCATTGCTTCTTTATCAGTTTTGATAATGTAAACTCATAGACTTCTTTATTTGTAGGCTTATAGGCTTGTAGACTTGTTGGCTGGTAGGCATTGGTTCGTATTTTACTGTAGTATACCAAATGTTGTAGTGTACTGTTGTAGCGGTTCAGGAGATAAGCGTTGGATGAGCCTTGTATAAATTCGTGAGGCGTAGTCAGCTCGTAGTTACCGCTGTAGCCAATGTAAGTGATGTAGTGGGCTCGTAGTTACCGCTGTTGCCTGTAAGTGATGTAGTGGGCTTGTAGTTACCTCTGTTGCCAATGTAAGTGATGTAGTGGGCTCGCAGTTACCGCTGCACACCAATCTCGTAGCAATGGTTGTATTTGTCGTATCTGACCGCTGCCACCAGTCTTATAGTGATTGTTGTATTTGTCGTATCCGACCGCTACTCACCAATCTCGTAGCGATGGCTGAAGGCGGTTGTGGATAAATAACTAAAGGGAAGATTTAAATATAATTTGGAGTAATCTTAGTTTTTATTGTCTTCAATGGAAGATCAAAATTGACTTAGTGCGTATAATACAAGAGCGGTTGTATGCTAGATAACTCTAGGGGCTCTCTTCTCCCTCTTCTGTGTAGTGTGTTGCCTCTCTGCCCTCTCTCATCAATCTGCCTCTCGTCCTGTCTTCTCTGGTCTAAGGAAAAGACTCATCACGTGGACTGTGCGTGCCCCAGAACCTTCTAGAACACCGTATGTATGTATGTATGTATGTATGTGTCAGCTTCCCACAGTTGAAAAGTGAAAAGTCTGCTACTTCCTGGGCTGGTCAGGTAACACCTTGCAACATCTCCACTTCCTTATCTCTCTCTCACTCTCTCTAGCCCCCTATAATATACAAGTTAAATATATATATATTTTTTTTTTATGCAAGCAAGAAGGAACCAAAGGCCACAGGCCTGCATACTGTTCCTTCCAAGAAAAAGCAAAATCAATACAAAAGAGAGCCAAATTCAAGATCCGTTCAATTCGAGATGCTAGGACACACTGCGTTTGAAAGACTGGAGATCATAGGAAGTAGGAAATACAGACAGAGGAAGACAGTTCCAGAGTTGACCAGTTGCATAAATGAAGGACTGGGAGTAACGGTTAACTCTTGCATTAGAGAGTTGGACAGAAAAGGGATGAGAGTTTGTTGCTAGACGGGCACGTAGTACC
>JAGKTI010024286.1:0-14445 GCA_018397915.1 Birgus latro | reverse complement strand
GTGTGTGTGTGTGTGTGTAAGGAAGAAGCAACCAGAGGCCAATGGCTATCCATGTTGTAGGGATAACCCTGTTCCATTGACTGAAAACTATGTAGTATTAACTCAGAATCTTCCACCCACAGAAGGGGTAGTTCAGCCTCTGGATCTGCAGCCCAGGAAGACCCATGCCATCTGATGCAACCTGACAGTGGCAGATGAAGCAACTCACACCTAAGATATCCAAGAGGCGAATTTCCCATCCCGCAGGTATGCCGTCAAGGCATAAAGAAATATGGAATGTTTATTTTTTATCCCCCANTGGTGACCTTCCGCCTAGCATGTGAGTGATCTGCCTCCTAGCATGTGCTGTACGCTTAATATGCTTCTGTGGACACGACTACTGGGAAGAGAAGCAGGTAAATGAGACAGCCTTCGTTAGTAGTGGGCAGTGGTGTGTAGCATAGGAGGCAGTCCAGCACCTGAGTCCTTGTGATGGGTTTTGCTGACATTACACAACTCTTTTCTTTCTCTTAGTGATGGTTGCAGTTTGTGATCATAAACGGCAACATTGATAAGTAATTGCAGAAATAAACTGGAGGAAAGGTGCTTGGGTGTCTCCCCAACCAGTGGCAATATGACTTATTCTTTTACCTAGCCACACTTGTGTAGGAGCTGCCTAGTGTGGGCCAGCAGGTCTATTGTAATATATTACTGGTGTTTCTTTGATGGCTGATAGAAGGTTGGAAATACTTTATCCATCATCTAATCCTACATTGCCCCATGAGGAAATACTACAAAATAAAGATGGAACCAGCAAAGGACTGAGGTAAGTGAAAATGGAGATTGTGTAATTTGTACGAGGTATATTGCCATAAGAATATAACTGAGAATTGCACCTAACACTGATTCAAGAGTAGCCCCATGGAGCAAAGAAATTGGGCATCTCACAAGTTTAGGGAAGTTTCGCATCTTTCTCCTTGAATGACGTACAAACCTAAGCATGAATGAATTTAAAGGGCTTAATGTAAACATTGTAGTAAATTCATATAAAAATCTATGAATGAAAACGTAAACAAAAGGTCAGGAAACATGAAGTGACAACAGTATATTTGTCGCCTAAATCACTTCAGACTCACATCTAACTCATGACAGAAGCGTTTATATATATGTCTTACAGCATCATTACACACTTTAGAAGCATTAACGTACAGTAATCAAGCGGAAATATGTCGAAATAATGAACTTCGAGGATGTGTGTTTGGAATGTACCCTCCATCAACTCGGGTGGCTCAGAGGTAGAGCATCAAGCTCGGGACCGGGGGGTCGCGAGTTCGAGCCGCGCTCGGGACTGCCGTGCCGGGAGGGGTAGCGCCCTCCTGTTACCTAGCGGGGCTATATGATCTGTAAGGTCTAGCTCGGGGGATTCTTTAATCCTTTTTTTTTGCCATATGGTCGTACTTACATGCATTTTGATTCACGAAAAGCTTGTATATTTGAACTTCTGGACAAAAAAAGGCATACTAGTGTTATTGAGCATTATGGTATAGAAAAACTAGAATGATCTCCCCTCTCAGTACATTTGAATAGCACCGAAATCATTCCAAAATAATAATATTACTAGAAATGTCTGGGAACTCCTCGGGCTCGCTAACATCGATGGTTTAAGCCGAGTTGGTTTTTTAGGCATTTTTTTTTAATAGATATAATGGTGTGATGCTGCGACCACTAATTGTTGGCTATATTATATCTGCTATAAGAGACACATAACTGCCTTCCTCGTTTAATAGAAATACTGTGGACCTCTTGCGTGTTAGTGGTGCCACAAAATTCCTTTAGACTAATTAATCTTTAAAGCATTTTTTACATATATATGTAGGACTAATGCAGAAAATTTTAGTACAGTGAGGATGGTGACTGGCTGTAGAATTTATATTAGGATGTTTGTGTGTGTGCTGTGTTACTGTAGAAACAATTTGCCCGTTGTGGGATGCCATTGAGCCAGGGAATACAACTACTACTTTTAAGCAGTATAGGCTTTGCAACACCTATTCCTTAACAATTTAGTCTCTGCATTAACGCTGAATCTTTTATATTACTGGTCCAGACAAGCTATAGGCCTCAAACTTTTGTATTTTTTATTGTGTGTCTGTCTGCTCCTGCCCTCTCGCGACGACGACAGACACTCGCGGCGATGACAGACACTGGGTCGCCAATGTACCGCGGGAGAGGATAGTTGTGGATTGTCAGTGAAGATGTTGATAAATATAGCAAGGGTACGAGAGAGAAATGGAAGAGGAAGAATAGAGAGAAATGGAAATGGGGGGGGAGTCAGGACCAATGACAGAAAAGAGGGGTGAGGGAAATCGAGTTTTTTTCTTTTTTTATTTTCTTTGTTAGGAATTACGCCTTAAAACATGATCAACCGTATTTAGCCACACTTTATCTAAGCTGTGGAATGGAATGGTCCACACACACACACACACACACATTCCTTCATAGTACTACGAGATGAGCACCATGTTTAGTAAAGTAAACATGGAAGGGACAAAAGTAGAAAGCAGGATGATGATTTCCACCCAGAGCTGGTGGAAATGGAGACATATGGCTGATTAGAGAAGGCATTTCAGAATGAAATGGATGAAATTAAAAAGCAGTTACACATGCAGAAGGAGGAAAATGAAAAATTAGTAAAGGAAGCTAACAGGAAAGATACAACAATAGATGAGCTTTTAGCTGAGGTTGGTACACTTAGAAGGAAGATTAGTGAAATGGCAAGCACAGTTGTCAACCATGAGAGTATTATGGAAGTGTTCAGAAATGATAGACACAACCAGATAGGCTAGCACTCTGATAGATCATAGATGTGTTACTGAGGAGATAACTCAGTTGAATAAAGCAATGAAAAGCTGCAAAAATGATGTGGACACCACTTATGCTGAAATGGTGAAAGTAAAGAAAGACTTAGAAACAAGAGCTGAAGAAAAGAGCATTAAAAAGGAAGTAAAAAAAATATTCTAAAACAATTCAAAACAGGTCAAAGAGTCAGCAGACATCAACAAATCTATAGTAATCACTGGTATACAGGAGGATGAAATAAAAACAAGAAGTATCAGAGGAAATCTGTAGGAAAGACATAGAGGAACACAAAAGACTAGGGAAATACGAGAGAAATAAATCGAGTAAACACTGTGGAAGAAATACTGAAAAATGCAAACAAACTTATGGAAAAAGGATTTCAAAAATATATGGATAAAGGAATGCCTAACAAGAGGAACTGGGTTTGCTAAAAGAGAAGAGGGAGGAGGCAAGAACAAAGAATGAGGAAAGATAGGGGAAGAGAAGAACATATTTTTTTACAAATAGGATTGCTGGTTCGTTGAAAGCAATCATAAGAAACAGGGAGGTGAGCATGGACGTGAAAAAGTTGTTACATGACAGTATTGTGATACCAACTCTGACATATGGAAGTGAAGCTTGGACGCTGTTGGAAGGACAGAAGTCAAAAGTGAGAGCAGTGGAAATGAGTTATTTGAGAGGAGCATGTGGAGTCACATGGAGAGACAGACTAACAAATGAGGAAGTGAAGGAGCGTTGTGGTGTAGTTGAGGACGTGATGGTAAGCGTTAGGAGAAGAACATTAAGGTGGTTTGGTCATGTGGAGAGGATGGAGAGTGAAAGACTGACGAGGAGAGTGTATGTGAGTGAGGTGGAGGGGGCGAGAGGGAGGGAGAGGCCGAGGATGAGATGGAGGGATGGAGTGGAGAGGTATATGAGAGAGGGGGGTGTGAGTTGGGAGCGTGGTAGTGAAATGGCAGGGGACAGAGTGACATGGAGGCGATTTATTTGTGGCCACCCCGTTCGGGATCAAGGCGTCTGGCAATAGATAGATAGATAGATAGACTGCAGGAATGAAAGTGGTACATAAACAGGAGGGAACAAAAAGGAGGAAGGTAGGAGACCCAAGGCATGACCACTATGTTAACAAGACGATTAGTTTTTACTCAGATGTAGATGGAATGGTATCTAAATTACTAGAGATGAATGATTATATTAAAGGAACCACATATTGTTTACCTAACTGAAACAAAATTACCATCCAGGATATCAAATGACATCCTAAACCCAGAGGAATACAATATATGAAGAGATAAGAGCTTAAAAAGAGGAGGAGGAATTATAATAAAGAAAAATCTGCAAGTCCAAGAAACAGAATTAGATATACCTTCACCTAATCCCGCAAAGGGTGGCCGCAGACAAAACGCCTCCAAGTCACTCTGTCACCCACCATTTGCCTACCCTCCCCCCAGCTCACTTCCCCCTTCCTCATACACCTCTCAACTCCATCCCTCCACCTCATTCTTGGCCTTCCCCTCCCTCTCCCTCCCTCCACCCCACCTGCATACACCCTCTTAGTCAGTCTTTCATTCTCCATTCTCTCCACCTGTCCAAACCACATCAGTGTATTTCTCCTAATCTTCTCAACCACATCTACATCCACCCCACAATGTTCCTTCACTTCTTCATTCGTCAACCTGTCCCTCCATGTCACCACATGCTCCTCTCAAGTAACTCATTTCCACTGTTCTCACTCTTGACTAGTTACCCTATTGCAAGGTCTATGCCTTGCTTCCATACGTCAGGGTAGGGATCACGATACTATCATGCAGTGACTTCTTGACTTCCATACTCACCTCCCTATTTTTCATCACCGCTTTCAGTGAACCAACAACCTTCCTTCCCTGCTGTACCCTTTCAAGTATTTCATCCCCCAAACTTTCATCCTTGCTCATCACACTACCCAAGTACTTGAATGAACTCACATTCTCCCTATCCTCACCATCCAACCTCACTGTGCATTGTGACGTCATTCCTCTCAATACCATAACTTTAATCTTGTTTACGAACTTTTGAAAAACTGACACCGAATTTACAATCGTTCAGAAATAAAGGCAGGAACACAGACCCCTATAGTGTATGCAGATAGACTGAGTGAGAGATAGGTAGATAGATTGAGAGATAGATAGATAGGTAGATTGACTGAGAGATAGGTATATAAGTAGACTAACTGGGAGATAGATAGATAGGTAGACTGATTGAGAGAGAGGTAGAGAACACTTGCGCCTAACATTCCTCTCATTATAATTTTCTATATTTGTCAGGCTTTTTTTATGTGTACATTTTATTTATTAAGAGAGAGAGAGAGAGAGAGAGAGAGTGGAGCTTGTTGTCACTTAACCACCCTCACGCGATAACAGGCTGCAGGTGTCCTTGTAGGTGCTGCCCTCGCGCGGGTATCACGAGCGACACTGGCGCTCCCCTATCCCCTGGAGAGTGTGCCGCCCGCGCGCGGCTTTTCAGTCACCTCATGAGAAAGGAGTTGTGTACACGTGTGCCCCCTTGGCGCACGGCGCCTTGCAATCTACATACAACCCGGTATTTTCCCGTCCCCACGCCCGCATCCCTTCAGTTACCTCATGACAATATTGGGGTGTGGACGTGTGCCCTCTTAGCTCACGGCGCCTTGCAGTCTCGCACACACACACACACACACACACACACTCACTCACTCACACACACTCACTCACTCACACACACACACACACACACACACACACATACACACACACACACACACACACACTCACTCACTCACTCACTCACACACACTCACTCACTCACTCACTCACACACACTCACTCACTCACTCACTCACACACACTCACTCACTCACTCACACCTCAAAACATCCCGTATGTGCATTGCGTCATGGATAGGGAGCAAAACTCAGCTTTCAAAACAACAAACCGATATACTGATACCAGCTTTTGAGAAACTGACACCGAATTTACAATCGTTCAGCCGTACAAGACTTGCCCCTCGCTGGAATAAAGGCAGGAACACACACCCCTATAGTGTATGCAGATAGACTGAGTGATTGAGAGGTAGATAGGTATACAGGTAGACTGAATGATTGATAGGTTGAGGAAACTTTCGCCAAACATTCCCCTCATTATAATTTGTGTATATTTTATTTATTTATTTATTTGTTTAAAGAGAGAGAGTGAGTGGAGCCTCTTCTGTCAATCACCCTTGCGTGATGACAGGCTGGAGTTGTCCTTGTAGGTGCTGCCCTCACGCGGCGGTGGCGATCCACGATGGCCTTTACGGCTGGATTTTTTTTTTTTTTTTTTTTTTTTTACGTGTCCGACTCTGGACAAAGGCTTCAGGGCCTATTCTCAAGTCGCAGTAGTCCTCCTTGGGGCCCAGTAGTCCTCCTACATCTCCACATGTCACCACTTTGGCGCTAACACCCACCATCCATACTGAATACATACTAGGGCTGTCTCATACAGGACTGGTGTACTGGTATTAGCGGGGGTACTTTTGTGACATGTCGGTGGGTCATCGTTGTGTGAAGGAGTAGCCAACAAGCATATTGATGGAATGTGTTGGATAGTTTGTTAAGAGACAGGTGTTAAAGTCCACAGAGGCACTCTTGATGCGATCCTTGATGTGTGGTGGTCGTGGGCTTTGTCAGTACTGCTCTCTTTTGTTATGTTGAGAGGGTGCTGTTCAGAATAAATCGCTTAGGAAGAGGTGTTACACGGCTCTCCTCTTTGTTATTTCACCCGTCCCATAGGAAATAGTGTTGTATGGCCAGGAGGAATTGTAGAGTTCTGAAGGGCGATACTGGGTATGGGAATTTTAATTGGTTTATCCTGGGTTATGCTGCGTATGTTACTCCCCTCCCCCCCTTCTCTCTCTCTCTCTCTCTCTCTCTCACACACACACACACACACACACACACACACTTTTCCCTCAGCTTCCAGTAACTCTTGGTAAGAAATTAGAAGTCTTTAACATAACGTGGCCCATATTTTCATTTTGTAGCTTATTATTTTCATTTTGTAGCTTATTTCACACAGCTCATTAACAGAAAGAGATACTGCTGTGGCTTTACGTTCTTTTCATGGCACTTTTTCATGACTAGCATCGTATTCTGGTGTCAATCTAGCGCTACGACTTAGCACTCAAGGTAAAGAAATGTCGGTTTTAGGCCAGGTTAGAGTGAAAGCACTGTAGCTACTTTGTTACTTGGTTTAGCTTCCAGTCCATCGAAGACATAAACTGTTGCTGGCAGTTAGGTCGTTTATTTTAGAGGATGCATATTATCGTATTGCTGAATAAAATAAGGTTTAATAATACCGTATAGCGAGAAGAAAATAAGATAATAGTTTTGAATAATATCGTCTGGCAGGAGTACAATAAGATAGTGTTAAATAATATCGTATATTAGGAATAAAATAATAGTCTTTTACTAATATCGTGTAACAGGAATAAACTAAGGTAATCGTTTTGAATAATATCGTATGACAGGAATAAGATAATCGGTTTGAATAACGTAAAGCGGGAATAAAAATATAATCTTGTTGAATAATATATCGCATAGCAGGAATGAAATAAGAATTGTGTTGAATAATATCGCATAACTGGAATGGAATAAGAATCGTGTTGAATAATATCATTTATCAGGAATGAAGTAAGAATCGTTTTGAATAATATCGTATATCAGGAATAAGTAAAGCATGAAATGACAGATGTATTGTGTACAGTATTTTACAGTAAAATATACAGCACCTGAAGAGAAATATGTAGAGCTGAAAGATACCTGGAGAGAAGTAGGTAGAGCTGAAAGATACCTGAAGAGAAATAGGTTGACCTGAAGGGGAACAGAGCTGAAAGATACCTGAAGAGAAATAGGTAGACCTGAAGAGGAGTAGAGCTGAAATCTGAGGAGAAATAGGTAGGGCTGGAAGATATCTGAAAAGAAATGGGTAAAGCTGAAAGATACCTGAAGAGAAATGGATAGAGCTGAAAGATACTGAAGATGTAGGTCGAGCTGAAAGATACCCAAATAGAAATAGGTAGAGCTAAATGATGCCTAAAAAGAAATAGGTAGAGCTAAAAGATACTTAAATAGATATAGGCAGAGCTGAAATGTGCTTGAAGAGAAATAAGGTGAGTTGAATGATGTCTAAAAAGAAGTCAGGCATAGTGAAAGGTACCTTAATAGAAGTAGGGAAAGGTAAAATATGTTTGAAGATTGCCCGTCATCAGGCTGCCAAACCAGGGTGGAAGGGGGCAGGTATGGCTCAGGTGGTGCTGCTGCTGGGTCAGAGTTCATGTGTTGGGGATCAGTAAGTTGTGAGTGGGTTCTCGATTGTCCACTTGTGTGGAAGGAGTCGATCTGAGTAACTGATGAGAAAAGTTCGACACCAACCCCGTGGAACCTGCGAGGTGGAAACCCTCTGGGTTGCTCACTCCCCTTTCCTTCTGTGATCCATCTGGAACTGGTCTTGCAGTTGTTCTCCCCACCTACTTTTGGTTTACCCCAAAGTAGGGTAGATTCTCCTCCCCCCCCTACTCTGGGTTTACCCCAGAGTAGGTCCCTGTAATTCAGCTTTACCCTGAAGCAGAGTTCCCTCAGTAGGTTCCCTGTTGAAGAATAGGTGAATAAAGAGAGCCAGAGTAAATAGGTATATAGAGAGAGGGAAAGTATGGATGACTGAGTGGATTAGTACAGGAAGGACAGACGAAATACTCATCAGGCAGAGAGAAAATATGGATGATGGGAAGGGTTAGGAAAAACAGCATTATGTTCAAAAGAGAGAAAAGTGGTGAAGGAAAGACGAGAAGGCCGAGAAATATGGGAAGGATTGTTCTAGAGGACTCGGGAAAAATTGTTAGGGAGAGGTTTGTAAAATTAGGAGTATCTGAAGTGTGAGAGAACTGAGGAAGAATTTTTAAGAGAGAGAGAGAGAAAGAAAAGGAAAGGAATTGGGAGAGGGTGAAGTGCGGAAGGATTATTTAAGACTAAGACACAGGTATACAGAAATTTGAAGTGGACTGGAAAAGGCTTGGTTGATAGACTGGACTGAGTAAATATTGATTAGGGCGGAGTGAAAGTGTCAGAAAGAACTCAACGTGTTGGCTGGGTGAGTGATCGGACTGGGCAAGGATTATAGAGAGGACTAAGAATGTAGTCGTCGGTAAAGACCACAGGAAAAATTGGTTGTGAATTGAATGAGAAAGATCTGGTCACACACACACAACCTTATCCCCTCCCAGCCCGGTGCCCCTATTGTTGATCAAATAAAACTCATTGAAGCCGAACTTTTGTTTAGATTGACAACTGAAGTGAGACAGACAGTTCTGAAGTAAGTAAAATTAGCCCAGAGCAACTCAACAAACGTGGACCCCCGAACCTTAGCAAACTTTGTTTAGTAACTCTTTCGTTTGCTGCTGATTTAATGAAATACTGTTTAAGCTTTTTGAGTTGCATTTAATAAATTGGAATGCAGGTAAATTGCTAAATTCTCTGACCATATGATGCAGTATGATGGAGAACTTTTTATGACAAGACGTCTTCCCTCCAGTTAATACGTCTCTTGAGTCTTGGAGGAAGCTTACTGTGCAGACTTTTCAAGTCCGTCAAAAATAGCAAATTGGATGGATTGTTTCTAAGATACATATTTTAAATTTCAAATCGAATAATCAGCATACCAAGGTGGTGCAGGTACACCACAATGAAAGCAGGTATCGAGGAGTGAAAATAGAGCGACTGCACTCTGTTCACATTAACTAGGCTTAAAGTTTTGCCAGTTCTCCATCTCAGATGCTGAACTGTAGCAAGAGATCATTGCAAGAATATGATATTGGTCAGAAAGAAGTGCCATTGGAAAGACCAGCATCATAGTACAGTATTATCATTTGCAGTGAGTGAAATGTAGCATTATACGGTAGTACCGGTATACAATTGTAGGAGCATAAGGAGGGAGGGAGGAGAGGCGAGAGAGTGATAATACAACAAACCCGTCACTCGTCACTCTTCTGTCATGCTGGTCATTGCAGTGCCGGACCAAGGTCGAATCCATCCCCTGCACTAAAAGCAAATGCCGCTACTAGATTTGAAGCAAAAGGCCAGAAGTGAGTCGTAGCTCGGGAACCGGTGGCCCCGTATGGATTGGATATTGTTTTATTCTTCGAGTTAGAGCATTTTAACGGTACCTTGCTCTAACAAAAATTGCTCAGCGTTGCGCCGTTTTTGCTGTTAGGGTAACAAATAAACAGCCTTAAAGAAATCGCATCATTATAATATAGTTATAGAAAATAAGTGTAAATCAGTATAGACTGTAAGAAAGGCAAAGATAGCCCAGTGCACTGTATGCGGTATATGGTGCTTCCATAGGTAGAAATTAACATGTAAATTCTAGTGTAAAAGTTAATATGGAAAACAAGTATAAATAAATATACTTAGTGTAAGAAAGGAGCCGCCATGGTGCAGTGTGTTTGATATATGATATTTCCCTAGGCAGAAACAAGTGTCAGTGTCATTAAGTGAAAATAGGGAAAAAGTAAACGCTAATCCGTTTAAATTTAGCCTAAGAAAGGAGTCATCTGTGTAAATATGGTGCTAACATATGTGAGACTATCATAAATATACATAAATGTAGAAAATGGTAGGTGGCTGTGACCATCATCCACTCACTAGAGGTAGTGCTGCCTACTTCTCCTTTATCATTCGTTTACAGTCTGTCCTCCTCGCTTCCTATTTCTTTCATCTTTCCTGTCACTTTTTATTACTCTTCTTTCCTTCTCGGGGGGGCTTTACATTCAGTGACAACCTCATGGTTTTCGGTAAGTTAGGAAGCCATTTACAACTGTTGGTTTTAACCATATAACCAACCTATACTTGTTCCCTACTTGTCAGCACGTGGGTTGGCAGAGGGTTGGTGTCCCTCCCCGTAAAACAAACTCAGAGACAAACGGCCACCCCTTACAGTATTATGGCGTCTGGCTATAGATAAATAGGAATAAAATAAGATACGGTTTGAATAAAATCGTATAGTAGGAATAAAATATCTTTTGGAATAACACCGTATAGTAGGAATATAATAAGATATCGTTTTGAAAGGGGCCTGCTTGATAGGAATGCTTATATGGCTTCATTGTGGATTGTGTCAATATCGCTTCTTCATTCTCTTCATTTTTATTCACTGCGCTCGAGGGGATGAACAATATTGTGTAGCGGTAACAGGAGTAAAAATGAAGAGACGTGAAATGGGGATGCTAGTGTAGGTTTATCGTGGGCTGTGTCAGTACGTCTCTTCATTTTACTCATTTTTATTTTTTATTATTCAATGTGCTCCAGGGGACGAATAACATTGTGTAGAGGTGGCAGGTGGTTGGTTGGTTGGTTGGTGAGATTTTCCTCCCGTAGGAGGACCGGGCTCAAGGTGGAGAGCCTGTCAGAGGATGGCAGTAAACAGGGGGGCGTCCTCTGCATGGCAGCAGAGGACGCTGGCGTAGGGGGGGAGGGGGGGCAGGGCGGGGCGAGAGAGCAGAGTGGTCGCGCGACGAGCTGCAGTGGTGCCGCCCCGACGATGCCCCCGCTCGCCCAGCTCCCCAGCAGCAGGTGGAGGCCCAGGGGGGAAGGCCCGTCGCAGTGGTGGGAGGGTTAGCCCCGGTCCTGGTGGAAGAGGGAGGGAGAAGAGGTGGCCCTTAACCTCCTGGTGGCGGACAGGGCTGCTCCGTAAAGCGACAGGCCCATCCTCCCCGGCGGAAACACTGCTGCAGGGAGCTGGTCCCACCGAGAGCGGTGGAGGTGTTGTCTCGGTGGGAGATGGACTGCGAGTCTGAGGTGGCAGGCGTAAAAATAGAGACACATGGTATGGGAGAGGGTTTCAGTGGCTGCCGATGCTTCCATAGGCGTGTTGAACTCTGGTGTGGTTTGTTCTGAGCTTTGTCAACACGTTCTCTTCATTGTTATTCTAGCTGTCCCAAGCGCCTTCCCTACCCATCCCTCTCCCGTATCTACCTTCCTCCCTCCCTCACCTCCCTCGCCTAAACTCTCCCTATCTCTATCTCTGTCTACATGTCTGTACCTGTCTGTCTGTCTGTAACTCTGTCACACATACAAACTCACCGACTAAATCTCATTGCCCTTTTCCCCCATTTTATATTCAACCCTACCATTTCCTCTCCCCCCCTTTCCCCCTCCCCCCCCCCCCCCTCTCTCTCTCTCTCTCTTCCTTTGACTCGTAAATTCTTTTCTTTTATTAGTTCCCTCATCCTTTCCTTTTCACGTCCCTTTTTTCTTTCTCATACCTTCCCTCTCCACTACCCTCTCATCCCTTACCCCTTTAATTCTTTTCTTTCTTCCCCTCTTTGACACGTCCCCTCAGACACCCCTTTTAGCCACTGATGGATTAAGAGGAGATGTAAAACAGGTGTGTATTTTCAGAGGACACTGGTTTGTTGGTACTTCACTGATTTCACTAAGAATGAAATTAAGCAGCATGTAATGGCTATAGGGTTATTGACAGACGTTGATGGGCAAATAACTAAGTAATTGGCCAACGCTTACAATATTGTGGTCAACAGATGACCAGCGTTATTATTGAAATGACTAAGTAGTTGACCAGCTTTACAGTGAAGTAATGGTTAATAAATGGCAAACGTTTTTACTGAAATAACGTATAGTGAAGTAGTGGTTAATAGATGACAGTTATATTGAAATAGCTAAGTAATTGGCAAACGTTCACGGTGAAGTATTGGTTAATAGATGGCTGACGCTGATACTGAAATATCTAGGTGACTGGCAAACGTAGATATCAACTGAAATAGATTTTAGCAAAGTGAAATAGAAAAAATACTTGGAAACGTTTACAGTGAAGTAACTGCATATAATTGGCCAATTTGCCTCTTCCCCTAACCTACGTAACTTCGTGTTTTCTTTCCCCCCACCTTCCCCTTAGCATTGTCTTGTTCTCGTTTCTAACCATCCTCTCTCATTCACCCCTCATCTTACATACCCTTTCCTTCTCTCCTCTCACCTTCTCTTTGTTTGCCCTTTCCCATCACGTGTCTCACTCCTTTCCACACTCATTTCCTTTGCACTCACATTTCCGTTTCTTGCATTTTCTCTCCTTCACTTCCTTTGTGCTCTTTACACTTCCTACATTCCCTCTCCACTTGCCCTGCCTCTCCACTTGCCCTGCCTCTCCACTCCCTCCTTTCTCCCTCTCCACTCCCTCCTTTCTCCCTTCTCCCTGCTTCCATCTACCCTCTCCTCTCCTAGTACTCTCCTCCTCGCCCCCATTTTTCATCTCCATTCCCCATTCCTTTGCCCCGTCTCCCCTCCCCTCCTTTTTTCCTTATCCCTTCCCCCCTGTCCATTTCCCTTCCCTTCTCGTTCCCTCTCCTCCCCCTTTCCCATTCTCTTTCTCCTTCCCTCTCCTCCTCTTCCCTTTATCCTCTCCCCTCCCTTCCCTTACACCGTGTCAGGGTGGACTCCTCAGATTGGTATTCTTGTTTCCAGATTGTTGAGATATTGCCTTCGCTCCAGTCAACCACATCACCCCTCCCCCCTTCTCTTTCTCTCTCTCTCTCTCTCACACAAACACACACACACACACACATACACACACACACACACACATTATGCCTTCATAATAATCATACATCCGACACTCTCATCCAAATTTTCACTTGTACACCCCTCGAGAAACAAAGAGAGAGAGAGAGAACCATATACACAAATACTCCCAACACAGTAAGGGAGAGAGTCATTTAAATTCATGTTGTGGAAAGCCAGGACAAGACAAGATTACTGTTATTACGTTACAACCCCCCAAGCTGAATAGCATTGTCTCGGCTGTATTAAAAGAAAAAAAAAGTCAGAGAGAGGGGGAGAGAAACTGAAAGTTAAATTTAGGAGATAGTATGACACGCCTGCAGTTCATGTGTCGTATCGTATTGTTTTTATAAAGACTCCAACATGCTTATGTGCGTCGGCCTTGTCAATGGCGGCTATCCACGCTGCTCAATCTCTGGCATCCTCCTTATTCGGTCCCGATATAAAATGAATAAAATCTAGTGGTAGTGGGAAATTGCTGAATAAAAGTATCGATATAGATTATATGAAACTCCTGTAGTACGTGATTCTTTGAAGCCTTTGCGATATATCAGTCAGGGTGAACTCAGTCGTCTGGGGAAGGCAAGAATAAGTCCAAGAGCCATAGTATGTGACCTTGGGGATAAGGGAGCGAATAGGGAGGCCGCCAGAGATCGAGCAGCATGGAGGGCCGCCAGTCGACGACCAAGGCCGACGCATGCAAGCATGTTGAAACATTTATAAACGAAACGAAGCGAGACATTATCACACTTCTGAGGTTAATGATAATTTCTGACCCCTACAGCCAAAGTGAATGTTTCTGAGCTAAGTAAAGTCGTGTGGAGGTAGTAGGATATAAATGCAAAAGACGTCGTTGTAGTAATGGTGTTGATTACTCGTCTTGTTATATTTGTTTTAGGCTGAAAAGAAGAGTAAATTCTGAGGTGCATTAATCCACTCAACCTGATTATTGTATTTGCATTCTCCACACACACACACACACACACACA
>JAGKTI010024285.1:0-13221 GCA_018397915.1 Birgus latro | reverse complement strand
AGAGAGGGCCTTTAAAAGGTACCGGAGCCAACCCACCCCTGAATCACATCTTTTCTATATTTCTGCCCGGAATCGTGCTAAGTCTGTTCTTCCCTCTGCTAAAAATAATTTCATCCGTGCTAATGTTCCCAACTCTCCAACTCGAATTCTTCTCGCTCCTTTTGGCACCTTGCCAAAAACCTTTCTAACAACCTTACCTCATCATCCTTCCCTCCTCTTTTCTACTCTGATGGCCTTGTAGCTATTTCTTATACTGATAAAGCAGATCTCTTCGCTCAGACTTTCCCCTCCAATTCCACCTTAGATGATTCCGGTGCTATTCCTCTATCACTTCTCCCCTCTGACTTCCTCTTGACTGACATCAAAATTTCTTCAGCTGATGTATTTTCTGCCATCACTGGCCTCAATACTAAGGCATATGGGCCTGATGGAGTCCCTCCTGTTTTCCTCAAAAACAGGAGGGACTCCATCAGTTTACCTAGGCAGGGTGTAAGCACAGAAACATACACCCTGCCTACGTAAACTCTTTCGCCTTTGTCTATCAACTTGTACCTTTCCTTCTTGCTGGAAGTTTGCTCTCATTCAGCCAGTCCCAAAGAAGGGTGACCATTCCCAACCCTCTAACTATTGTCCAATTGCTTTAACATCCTGTGTCTCAAAAGTTTTCGGGTCAATTCTTAACAGAAAAATTTTAAAGCATCTTTCCTGTCACAACCTCCTTTCTGATCGCCAGTATGGGTTCCGTCAGGGACGCTCCACTGGCGATCTTCTCACCTACCTTTGAGACTCCTGGTCATCCTCCTCTCGGGACTCTGGCGAAAGCTTTGCCATTGCAATTGACATCTCAAAGGCTTTCGATCAAGTCTGGCATAAATCTTTAATTTCCAAACCACCCTCCTACGGTTTCTATCCTATCTGTGCCTTCATCTCTAGCTTCCTTTCTGGTCGTTCAATAGCCGCTGTTGTAGACGGCCATCGTTCTTCTCCTAGACCTATCAACAGTGGTGTTCCTCAGGGCTCTGTCCTATCAACAACTCTCTTCCTTTTATTCATCAATGACCTTCTAAGCTGTACATCTAACCCTATCCACTCATATGCTGATGATTCCACCCTTCACCTTTCCATTCGGTTTCCGCAACGTCCATCTCAGCAGTTACTTCAATAAACAAGGGATGAAGCTATGGCACACCTAATGTCTGACTTGGCTCGTATATATGATTGGGGTAAAAATAATCTTGGTGTTTTTAATGCATCAAAAACTCAGTTCTTACACCTATCAACCTGACAAAATCTTCCTCAGGATTACCCACTAATATTTAATAATGTCCAGTTCTGTCTTGCATCATTCTTGAACATGCTTGGGGTTTCATTCTCTTGGGATTTGTCTTGGAAAGAACATATTACATCTCTTGTGAAATCTGCTTCCAAGAGATTAGGTGTGCTAAGCCGATTCCGAACTTTCTTTACCCCTGCACAGTTGTTGACCTTGTACACGGGTTTTATTCGCCCGTGTATGGAGTACAACTCTCACGTGTGAGGAGGCTCCCCACATGCAGCTCTTCTCAATAGGGTGGAGTCAAAGGCTTTTCGTCTCATTAACTCTCCTCCTCTTACTGATTCCCTTCAACCTTTGTCTCTTCGCCGCACTGTTGCATCTTTATCTCTCTTCTATCGCTACTTCAATGGTCACTGTTCCTCTGAATTGTCTGCTTGCATCCCTCCACCTCTACGACAGGCACGTAGTACCCGTCTAGCAACAAACTCTCACCTCTTTTCTGTCCAACTCTCTAATGCAAGAGTTAACCGTTACTCCCAGTCCTTCATTTATGCAACTGGTCAACTCTGGAACTGTCTTCTGTCTGTATTTCCTACTTCCATTGATCTCCAGTCTTTCAAATGCAATGTGTCCAGGCATCTCGAAATGAACGGATCTTAAATTTGGCTCTCTTTTCTATTGTTTTTGCTTTTTCTTGGAAGGAACAGTATGCAGGCCTGTGGCCTTTGGTTTCTTCTTCCTTGCATTAAAAAAAAAAAAACTCCCACAGCCCCCAACTCCCCCCACCATCTGCCCCAATACCCTCCACAGCCCCCTACCACATCCCCCACACCCCCAGAATCCCCAATCCCCCAACCACATCCCTAGAACCCCCCATTTCCCCCACCACCCACCATCATCCTCCTACCACCCACAACCCACTGCCCTCCCCTACTCCCACCACCACCAACCCTCTACCCTCCTCCATCCCCCACCCTCATACCCTCCAAACCCCCACCCCCCCCAAATAAACCCAGCCCTCCAACCCCCACCCTTTTCCCCCCACCCCCCTCATGACTTCCCACTTACCACCCCCACCCTCACCCCCCACCTCCCTCAAGCACCCAGTCACCATCCCCACACCATCCCACAACCCCCACACCCCTCCCCCTCCCACAAATCCCCTACTATATCGCCCCCGCCGATAATGCCTGCCCTGAGCGTAAGTCAAAACATTACGATGCCCGTCTTTTAGAGGTTAATGTGATCCTTGCCCCTGCTTCCCTTTAGCCAGAGTTAATATTTCGGGTGAATATTTTGATGCCCTGAGCTTCACACAGCCCTCAGAATGATCTGCTGTAAGCTTGCTGCAGTGAGAGTTAAGGATGTGCTTCATGTGTGAAAACACCTGCTCACACTGATACGTAGATCCAAAGACTGATACTAATGCAAAAGCAACTTTCTTCATGCAGATGAATTTATTAGGCAGTAATGCCCTGACAGCTTAGAATGGAGGCTCCATGATTATTCACAGTTGTTTCTAGTATTTCTCAACGCTCCTTGAATTTAGCTTACCATAAAGAGGATGCCTGAAAATCAATCAACTGCAATTCAAACTCCTCAGTTTACGTCCACTGAAACAGAGGCACTTCCAAGTTACTACTGGTCTGATAAAAAATGAAAACACTGGGCCAGTGTGTTGTATATCTTGAAATCTGACTGAGAACTCGGACTCCAATTCCTGCATGTAGACTTCAATATCAGCAGTGCTGACAGGACAAGTTGCAGATAGGCTCTTCAAATTTTTGGAATAATGGAAGGATCCACTTTTAATATCCAATGAGAAAATGAGAAAACAGCAAGCTTTGCCACAAATGCCTTCCATGTATCATACAAATCCAGTAAAGTCTGTCCTGCTCCTTGGAAACAGAGACTGAGGTCACTGAGATGTGAGGTGATATCTCTGTTCTCCAGTTCAGGCCCTTTCTGTTAAAAAGATCTTAACTTCATCAGAGCACTCCACAAATCTCTCTAAAACCTTCCCACAGCTTAACCACCTGACACTGCTATGCAAGGGTATATCTTTGTATGCACTTTCCACCTCTTCATGAGAAAACTGAAACTGCCTGTGTGTAAGAGAAGAGAGTGCAACAAGAAAATTCACCATATTTGTTACAGTAATCATCACATTCTTGAGTTCAGAGTTTTAAATCTTGGCACATAGATTTTCTTGGTGAATGATGAAGTGCAGTTTCAAGATGGGGTGCCCAATTTTATCCTCATGCAGCTTGGTAAAGCCCTTGCTTTTTCCTACCATGGCAGAAGCACCATCCGCTGTAACTGCAAAAACTTTTCTAATGTCAACACCTCGGTCCTCAAAACAGTCAGTGAATGTTTTCATTATATCCCCTCCCTTGGTAGTGTCATGCATAGGTTTAAGACAGCACGGCTCCTTGTGTATCTCTGTCACTATACCTGGCAAAGACAGCCGACTGGAGAATGTCATTTATATCCACACTTTCATCCAGGGCCATGCTGAACACAGATGCATTTGTCAAAGCAAAAGTTAGTTGCTCACTTACATTGGCAGACATTTCAGAAATGCACCTTTCCACGGTTCTAGCAGAAACAGGCATGTCTTTTATCCCTGAGATGATATTCTTATTTGACAAGCCATCAAATAACTCTTCAGAGCTGTCCAGGAATGCAGCTTTTATATAATCTCCATCAGTGAAAGGTTTTGCAATATACAGAGCTACTTTGTAACTTGCTTCAGTTAAATTATTTTTGCTAGCACACAGGCTCTTCAACACACTGCTTTGTTTTTCATGGCTGGATACTGCTTTCTTAATAGCCTCAGCCTTGTCTGCATTGTCCTTGAAAGATTTCTCATGTTCTGTTTCAAAGTGTCTCTTAACACTCGATATGCAGCACACAACATTATCACAGCAGACAGCACACACAGCACAATCATTCTAGTGGATAAATCCAAACTCGTTTTTCCATGATGCCTGAAATGACTGCACATCAATCTTGGCTTTCTTGACAGTAGTCATTGTAACCATAACTCCGACACTTGTGGTGACTATAAGGTGACTGAGCAGCTGCCTGACGTGTCACCAATGGCCAGCTGGGTAGTACAAATGTGTCTTGTACTCGTCAATGTCTCGCAGTACTCGCTCACACCTCTTTGTGGGTAACACAGTTTCATTGTTAACTCACTGAATCATGTATAAGAATCTTATCTACATCAATTATTATACAAGGACATATATTTTTTCCTTTAATTAATTTAGTAAGTATGGATGTGCCCACCTCTCTCTCTCTCTCTCTCTCCGCATTTTCAATATTTTATTTGTTACTCTGGATCACACTGAGTGCCACAGTATAGCAACTCGCGTGTCAAGTCTGGCAAACATGCCTAGGGTTGCCGACCCCTGCAGTAGGTGCTCGATTTAACAAACTAATTCAGCCAACCTCCATTTTGTCACCTCGAATTTTTCACCTAATCGAGTTCCGTAACCAAGGCTTAATAAAAAAGAAAATTTTCTGGTATTCTGAGAAACTTCCCACCCAATCCCTGATAGCAACGGTCCGAGTTCCTGACAATGCTCACCCAAACCTTGCAAACTATGCTAACTCTAAATGCTACACACAGCAGTCTGAACCTATAATTAACCCTTTCACGCATGGAACCGCAATTTACGTTTCATGTGGTGAGGTGTGCCAAAGCACAGGACCTCAAATAGCGTGAAAACGCAAAAAAAAATTTAACCAAAAAATAAGTTTTTGGTCAATTTGCGTCAAATTTTGTAGCGTTCTAGCAGCCACGTGTCTCTCCCAAGGTAAGACCTTGGCAACACTGCAATGGCTCATATGTGCCTGTACGTAGAGATAGAATCTCAGTGCTCCACTAGCAGCCAGACAGCAGGGTCGTGCTGTGTTGCATTGTCCCTTTAAATCTGCCATTATCCCCCTCCCACCTAAGGCTGAAGCCATTATTGAAATATTGTGATTGTACAGTGTTTTTTACTATACTGTGAAGTGATTGTGTCTAATGAACATAAGATGTATTGTTTGTAAAGCATTGGGGCCAGTTATCAGCCGTTAGGCCTAGAGGCAGGAGTCTGGTTTGTTATAGGGGGGTTTCCACTCACCCTGCCCGTAAATGATGTACTGTGAAGCTATTACTTATATCTGTGAAACTTATAGTGCCTGGATTAGTGAAATAACTGACTTACCATAGCAGGCATTATGTTATGCCATAGAGATACATAGACATATGCATCAGTTGCTAAGGGAGCAGGCGCTCTCGTACGCCATACAGTAAGGAGGGGAATAACAGGGGAGGCTGGGATGGAATCATGTGATAATGTTTTATATTGCATATGGTTCAGTGTGAAATATACATATAAAACAGTGCAGCGAGTGTTCACCGAGAAATATTGCGTGCATTGACTGACAGTGGAAAGTTACGTAATGATCAGAGACAAGAAAATACGCCACACAGCGACACGTGTATGACATTATATATGTATGTCGTGCAGCGAATGTTCGTGGAGAAATCTATTGTGTGCATCGCATGTGTTAGGCAAACATGGTGCAAGGAACAAAGAATATGCCACACACACACACACACACACACACACACAAGCTCACACACTACCTAACTCATCTTCAATTCCTTCAAGGTCCTGCCAGCAGCTCAACACCTCTATTGCAAGTGAGTTATCCATATTTTGTTGATTTGTATATTGACCTATTTCTACATTTCTATATTTTTTACACAGATAAGTATTGTTTTTTACATATACACATATGAGATGGAAGAAAGTTCAGCTTCAGTATCAGTACCTAGCAAAAAGACTAGTGGTCATGTCGAGTTTCTGAGAGCACTATCAAAGAGCTTATGATATTTCCCATGTATAATTTGAGTTAAAAAAAAATAATAATAATAATAAAACTTAATGAGCAAAAATATGTAAGCATTCATGAGGCAGGGAAATTGAGCGTTTTTATCTCGCTTGCAGGCGAGGAAGAGTATTCTATCTTTGTCATCCATTTACTCCAAAATTATTGAACGTATTGATTTCCTGTAAGAACCATGATAAAGATCAGTGAATTCTACGTATGTACAGGACATAACTATGTAATTTCTCTGATGAAAAGTTGTTGTTACATAGGCGGTTATTGTGCACGCATGACGAAAGTGAGCCGCGGCCGTGAGTACCCTGTAGTTTTTTGCGATTTACTTGGAAACTATGAGGCGTATCGAAACAAAAAGGTATCAGGAGAAAGCTTATGAAATTCTACATAAGCTTATGTAATAAAAACATAAGGTGTGCAAGAAAACTTCTGCAGTATACCTTCCTGAACAAAAATCAATTTTTTTTTTTTTACAAAAATGGCTTTTAGTTTTTGGCTATTTTCTCGAAAACTACAAATTGCATCACAACCGGACACACCTCATTAGAAAGCCAATGAAATTCTCTATCAAAACTTATAATAACATTTTTCTGTATGATGGAAAACATTCGAACGACGATGTTGGGAAGTGAGATCAACGTTCCGAAATGTTTATTCACGGTGGCCTAATGTACTTTTATTCATATTTTTCTGGTTTTTCTTTTGGCTTATCAGCTAGAACAAACATCAGCGAATAAGATGATGTGAGTTTCAGGGCAATATTTAGAGGTTTGTGTGGAGAAAATAAGGCAAGAGTATGTGCAATTTGCATCGCGCGGGCGGCCGGGTGGCGAGTGCGGGCAAGTAATATTGTGAGCCGTGAAATTTAATAAAACTTACGGTGCGCGAAAGGGTTAATACCCACACTTAAATGCATTATTGTGTACGATGAAAGACAAAAGTCATGTCTTGAAACTTGAAGAAAACATCTGCTGAAAGACTAAAGTTTTGGCGCGCTCTGCTTTGCGTCATACGGATGGTTGGTAGCACTGACGTGAGTTGCCAATTGCTCCAGATGACGAGCCTGTAGATGTGAGCATATAATTCATTACTAAATGAAATAAATACATGTAGTTGTGTTTTTCCAACTGCTAATTTTACTTGATATATACAGTATATGAACCATGCCTTATCTGTTCTTTTTTAATACCATGTTAGCAACACGCCAATTCCATTAGCTAAAGACATGTCTGAATTTTGGTTATACTTTCTTATTAATTTACTTCTTCTTAAGCTTAAGTTGATAATTGTAAGCTGTGATTGTCATTACCTGTCATCAAGCAAAGATGTTACGTATCAGGACAGAGCTAGTGTATAACAGTATGTTTTATTATGAGTGGCGAAATGAATCCCACAGCCTGAGTTCAAACATATAACCCAGAAGACCAAAGTCTACTCACAACTACTTGTGCGCTTCATTCTAGGTTCACTTAGTCTCTTACGGAATAAATACTGCTTGCAGGTGCTACCATTTATCATTGTGATTATATCTTGGTCCTTTATTGGTGTGGTAACAATAGGGTGATCTGAACAATGACTGCTGTCCATTGTGCCTTCCTTCCAAAAGCGCCAAATCCACTTTTCTACAGTTCTGCTTACACCGAATGTTTGTACTATCTGTTTTTCCCCCCCCCTTGTAAATAAACGTATATCATGTCCCCTCTCATCTTCCCAGTAGTTGGACGCATGCTGTTTTCCCCTGTCCATACCAAGGTATATACTAGGTCTACCTGACATGACATTTTGTAAATGGCATAGCAATCCAGTCATTGCCTGCCCGAATATGGTTCGCAGTTCGTCTCGAGGACGCAGCAATATTCGCAAGTGCATGTTAAGGCTTCGGAATTTCCCGGGCTGGTTTACATTATCTCATCACCAGCAGATACCAAGCTTGAGGAAAGTCAGGGTAGCCAACCACGAGTATGTAGCTGTGGTAAAGTTCTCATAAGGTTTCACATGCTACACTTAATCTTCGGACAAAACCAGGAGACGACTTTTGTCTGTCACTGTACATGTTAACAGTGAAACATACAATAATAATTTCGTAATAAAATATGCATGAATACAGTACTGAAGTATAGTAAATAGGGATACAGTACTAAAATACAGTACAGCTTACCTCCAACAGTAGGGGTTCTGTACTTGTTGCAGAAATATGCCTGACACACGTAGCTATACTGCCCCCCCCCCCCATCCTGTGTCAGGCCTGGGGTCACTGTCAGAGTCACCCTCCATCAGCAACAGAGGTGGTACTGGGGTGATAGAGGGGCTGGGGATCATCAGGGATGGTGTTGGTGATGGTGTAGGTGTCCCCTGGCCAGAGGTTGAGGGCAGAGAGACATCAGATTCAGCTGAATGGGAGCTAGAGGTGGATGGCAAGGAATGTCTGATGTCCAGCTGTCCTTCCCATCCTTAGGTTTACGTGGTAATGGTGGCTTGAAGAAGTCGTCGACCTTGGTCTGCTTTGGGGCATACATTTCCCTGTGGGTCTTCCTAATTCTGGTCATTTCCCTCAGGTGAGGATAAAACAGTTGCAGATCCTGATGATTGCTCTTGATGAAGAAATCCAGAAGTGTGTCAACACTATCACTGGCTTAGGATAGTCTGATTTTCCTAATAGACTCTTGCACTTCCTCCTCAGCCAGTGTCTCCTCTACGATCACTCCACCACAATTTCCCCTTAGGACTGGATGTGTGGCCAGGGTCATCAGCATCCACATCCATCCATTCATGGATGTCCTCCATGCCCACTTAAGCCACGCCTGCTCGGTGAAAGGCCTCTCTGCACTCCTCTGCAGTGAAGCCTTTAAAACCTGCCTCCTCCTGTTGCTGATGCATGTGCTCCCTCTATCCAAATATCACATTTCACCCATGAATAAGTGTCCTGGTGGCCACAAGGTCCCATGCCTTCCTGATGTTCAGGACAGTGTCCATCCATCCATTCACCATACAATCCTATGTTGTCCCATGAGGAGCGTAAGAACGTGCATGTTATATTTCTTCCATGCCCCAACCCTGCACAGCCCTCTCGTGTCCTGTCCTTCCTCCATCTCAACCACCAGAATGCTGTTCAGCATCAGACTCCTGTAATGCCGCCTGAAGGTATTGATGGTCCCCTGGTCCATGAGCTGCAGGATGGAAGTTGTGTTGGTAGAAAGGAACATGGCCTTGATTTTTCCATCATGGGTGATCAGCATTTCCTTTGAGGGATGGGTTTGGGTCTGGTCCAGCAACACTGGAACTCTAACCCCACCTAGCTGCACACTGTGCTCCCTTGTCTGGCATCCATTGACTGAAGGCACAAAGCAGTAAAAAAAAAAAAAAAAAATTATTTTTTCTTCTTTTTTAATGCAAGGAAGAAGGAACCAAAGGCCATGGGCCCACATACTGTTCTTTCCAAGGAAAAAAAACAATACAAAAGAGAGCCAAATTCAAGATCCATTCATTTCGAGATGCCTGGACACACTGCGTTTGAAAGACTGGAGATCATTGGAAATAGGGAATACAGACAGAGGAAGACAGTTCCAGAGTTAACCAGTTGCATAAATGAAAGACTGGGAGTAACAGTTAACTCTTGCATTAGAGAGTTGGATAGAAAAAGGATGAGAGTTTGTTGCTAGACAGGTACTACGTGCCCGTCGTAGAGGTGGAGGGATGCAAGCAGACAGTTCAGAGGAACAGTGACTGTTGAAGTAGCAATAGAAGAGAGATAAAGATGCAACAGTGCAGTGAAGAAACAAAGGTTGAAGGAAGTCAGTAAGAGGAGGGGAGTTAATGAGACGAAAAGCCTTTGACTCCACCCTATTGAGAAGAGCTAGATGTGGGGAGCCTCCCCACACATGAGAGTTGTACTACATACAGGGGTGAATAAAACCCATGTAGAAGGTCAACAACTGTGTAGGGGTAAAGAAAGTTCAGAGTCGGTTTTTTAGCACACCTAATCTCTTGGAAGCAGACTTCACAAGAGATGTAATATGTTCTTTCCAAGATAAATCCCATGAGAATGAAACCCCAAACATGTTCAAGGATGATGCAAGACAGAACTGGACATTATTAAACATTAGTGGGTAATCCTGAGCAAGATTTTGTTGGGTTGATAGGTGTAAGAACTGAGTCTTTGATGCATTAAAAATAACAAGATTATTTTTACCCCAATCATATATACGAGCCAAGTCAGACATTAGGCGTGCCACAGCCTCATCCCTTGTTTGTTGAAGTGATTGCTGAGATCGACATTGTGGAAACCGAATGGAAAGATGAAGGGTGGAATCATCAGCAAATGAGTGGATAGGGTTAGATGTACAGCTTAAAAGGTCATTGATGAATAAAAGGAAAAGAGTTGGTGATAGGACAGAACCCTGAGGAACACCACTGTTGACAGATCTAGAAGAAGAATGATAGCTGTCTACAACAGCGGCTACTGAATGACCAGCAAGACGCTAGAGATGAAGGCACAGATAGAAGGATAGAAACCATAGGAGGGCAGTTAGGAAATTAAAGATTTATGCCAGACTCGATTGAAAGCCTTTGAGATGTCAAGTGCAATGGCAAAGCTTTCACCAAAGGCCCGAAAGGAGGATGACCAGGAGTCTGAAAGATAGGCGAGAAGATCGCCAGTGGAGCGTCCCTAACGGAACCCATACTGATGATCAGAAAGAAGGTTGTGACAGGAAAGATGCTTTAAGATTTTTCTATTAAGGACTGACTCAAAAACTTTTGATACACAGGATGTTAAAGCAATTGGACAATAGTTAGAGGGTTGGGAATGGTCACCCTTCTTTGGGACTGGCTGAATGAGCAAACTTCCAGCAAGAAGGAAAGGTACAAGTTGACAGACAAAGGCAAAAGAGTTTACCTAGGCAGGGTGTAAGCACAGAAGCACAGTTCTTGAGGACAACAGGAGGGGCTCCATCAGGCCAATATGCCTTGTTAGTACTGAGGCCAGTGATGGCAGAAAATACATCAGCTGAAGAAATTTTAATGTCAGTCATGAGGAAGTCAGAGGAGGGAAGTGATGAAGGAAAAGCACCGGAATCGTCTAAGGTGGAAATGGAAGAGAAAGTCTGAGCAAAGAGATCTGCTTTATCAGTAGAAGAAATAGCTACAGAGCCAACAGAGTAGAAAAGAGGAGGGAAGGATGATGAGGTAAAGTTGTTAGAAAGGTTTTTGGCAAGGTAACAGAAGGAGCGAGAAGAATTCGAGTTCGAGAGTTGAGAACATTTAGCACGGATGAAATTATTTTTAGCAGAGCAGAAATATAAAAATGATGTGATTCAGGGGTGGGCTGGCTCCGGTATCTATTATAGGCCCTCTCCTTGTGGTGGACAGCATTAGAACAAGCGTGATTAAACCAAGGCTTTCTTGTATTAGTCAGAGGATATGAGAAAGGAATGTATGCTTCCATGCCCGAGAGAATAACATCCGTAATGCGCAAGGCACACTCAGATGGCTCCCAGCTATGGAAGCAATAATCATTCCAAGGAAAATCAAAGAAGTACTGCCTGAGGGCCTCCCAATCTGCAGCTCCAAAGTGCCATTGACAGCAATTCTTTGGAGAGTCCACAGGCCATACCAGAGCGATAGGACAGGTTAAGGTAATTAGGTTATGATCGGAGGAGCCCAACGGAGAGAAAAGATTAGCAGTGTAAGCAGAAGGATTAGTTGTTAGGAAGAGGTCAAGTATGTTGTGAAACAAGCCCTGGTATTGCTGTCACTGTCCACAAGCAAACTATTCATGATAGGTCTCATTGCCCGTGGCTGCTTCGTATTGCCCACCACCACTGGCTTCAGTCGGTGCGAAGCATCAGCATTTACGCACAAAAGCACAGGCACCGTGACTTGCTCTGCCTGTGGCCTGGCACACCAGACCAGCTTTTCTCGGCACATGCGGTGTTAGGCAGGGCTTTCCAAAAACACCCAGTTTCATCAGCATTATAAATTTGCCAGTCCTGAAGGCCTGTCTTTCTTTTAATCTTTTTTAGTTCCTCAACGAAATGCCAAGCACTTTCAAAGTAAGCACTGCACTTTCCACCCACAATTTTCCTGTGTGTAATGTCATGTCACCTACAAAATTGTGTTATCCACCCATCACCAGCCACAAAGTCCCCGATCCCGAGTTTCTCAGCAAACCTCAGTGCAGCATTCCACATCTCAGGCNCTTTGCCCCATTTCATCACCACCCCAGGGGGTACTCTATGCTCCATCTTCTCAATTATTTCCAATTTCTGGGCAAGAGAAAGCCTCACCTTCCTCTGCTTTTCCTGAACCTTTGGCATGGTTCATAAAAGCCTTGATTCATTTAAAAAATAAATAAATAAATAAATAAGGCCACAACATTAAGGCAAAGCTGAACGCATGCAGTGTTACTGTTAACAGTAGAGTGATCATGTGAAGGCTGTATGGGTTGCACTACATCACCCACTCCCTGCCGTTGCCACTACCCAGGCAGGTTGGCAGGGGCATATGGCAACACCACACCGCTGGCCAAGGGAGCAGTCTGCTGTGAGGTCGATGATGCACATGATTTACAGAACTTTTTCCAGTATTTTGATGATTTTCGAAACCGAATTTCCTTTATGGACCTTTTCTCAATTTTACGGAAATTTTCCTTTAAATCAGGCAATAAAAAACAAAAAAAAATTCTTCCACCTTCTCGGGCTTCTACTAAATCAGTGTTCGTTAAATTGAGCATATATTGTATGTATATGTATATATATTTATTTCCATCCATCTATCCATCATCCAATCTTATGTTGCCCCATGAGAAGCGAAGGAGCCTGGGGCTTGGCAAGTTGGTCTTGACACTTTAAATGAGAGTGACCAGCCTCCCTCATCCCTGAGTGGCATTATGTGAGAGATAAACACCCACTAGTGTTTAATAATGAACAGTTATGTCCTGCATCATCCTTGAACATGCTAGGGGTTTCATTCTCTCGGGATTTGTCTTGGAAAGAACATATTACATCTCTTGTGAAATCTGCTTCCAAGAGATTAGGTGTGCT
>JAGKTI010024283.1:0-14445 GCA_018397915.1 Birgus latro | reverse complement strand
AAGCAGGAAATTATGATTAACATTTAGGGTAATTTCTTAACACATTAACAGCCTGATGAAAACAGGTTAGGCATGAAAATCTTTATGGTAACCATAGGTGTTTAGGTTAGGTTAGGACCAGACATGAAATTCACTGCTTCCACCTTTTTTCTAGCTGTTTTACTTAAGAACCATGCATGGAAAAATTAAATTGCAAGCAAGAAATTATGGCTAACATTTTTGGTAATCTTTTAACACATTTTCAGCATGATGAAAACAGGTTAGGCATGAAAATCTTTATGGTAACCATAGGTTAGGTTAGGTTAGGACCGGACATGAAATTAATTGCTTCCACCTTTTTTCTAGCTGTTTTACTTAAGAACCATGCATGGGAAAATTAAATTGCATGCAGGAAATTATGATTAACATTTAGGGTAATTTCTTAACACATTAACAGCATGATGAAAACAGGTTAGGCATGAAAATCTTTATGGTAACCATAGGTTAGGTTAGGTTAGGACCGGACATGAAATTCACTGCTTCCACCTTTTTTCTAGCTGTTTTACTTAAGAACCATGCATGGAAATATAAATTGCAAGCAGGAAATTATGATTAACATTTTTGGTAATCTTTTAACACATTTACAGCATGATGAAAACAGGTTAGGCATGAAAATCTTTATGGTAACCATTGGTTAGGTTAGGATAGGTTGGGTTAGGTTAGGTTATGACCGAATATGAAATTCACTGGCTTCCACCTTTTTCCTAGCTAGTGCACTTAAGAACCATGCATGGGAAAATTAAACTGCAAGCAGGAAATTATGATTAACATTTTTGGTAATTTTTTAACACATTTACAGCATGATGAAAATAGGTTAGGCATGAAGTTAGGGTACTTACGAACAAGAAGCTGCCGTCCTGATGTAATAACCCACTCTATCATCTCAGACTCTGACAGGAAGACCTTGCACCTGACACACCTTTCCAATTGAGAATCACCAGCACTTATCAGCAACACTTTCCACAACGTTTTTTTTTTTTATAACTGGAATCACATCACTTCACTGCACTGCACTGTACATAACAGTAAATTCCATCATCACACACATGATGAAAAAGGTGATGAGCAGTATCAAGCACTGTAGGAGGTAGGGTATCACCATAAAAGCAATCACTTCGGCCGCCATTTTCGGAGTTGTTCACAAGGCAGTTGCAGAGTGGGTAAAGGCAACCGACAGTGGCACCACGAGTGTAAACATAGCCGATCAGCGCGGGCGGGAAATTAAAACTGACGCAGTCCCAAAGAATCGAAATTTTTTCGATTTTTTTTTCCGAATTTTTTGGCATTTTGAGGGTTGGGCAGCCCACAATATCCGGATAGTGAGTATGTCCGAGTATTGGACGTCCGAATAATGGAGGGAGTACTGTATATATATATATTTATATATATTCATTCAGTCAGTCACCTAATCTAGTGTTGTTCCATGGGAAGTATAGGAGCCCTGGGCTAGGCAAGATGGTCCTGACATTTAAGATGAAAGTGACCAGCCTCACACATCCCTGAGAGGGGATTGTGTGAGTAATGAACCCCAACCACCCCTTGGATATAAACCTGTACCAGCTCAATCCAATTCCTTCCGTCACTAAATTGTAGTTGCCGGTGATCGCCAGGTACTTCAATACCACAAGTTGGTCTACCCTGTGGAACCGAAATAGTCACATGAGTTCTAAGGATGCACCTTACATTATTTCTCGATGATATCATCCTTCACATTCTATGGTAATTTTATAGATATGTTTTACTGAGATCAGTCAAGTAAAATAGTCACTAACACTCATTAATGCGAGTCAGATCTGACCCTACTCATCACATATTTATAGATATCTTGGTGCACCAATGGTGTGAAGCCATTATTATTTAGCCTTATAAACTATTAATTAGTCATGTGCTAAATGCTGAAGAGAGTGTACAACATATTACATATCGAAAAGTGAAGCCAGTGAATGTACAGTGAGATTGGATGGGAAGGATATGGAGAATGTGAGTGAGTAAGGATGGAAGTCTGGAGGGTGAAGTGCTCGAAAGGGTGCAGCAGGGAAGGAAGGTTGCTGGTTCGTTGAAAGCAGTGATAAGAAACAGGGAGGTGAGCATGGAAGTGAAAAAGTTGTTACATGACAGTATTGTGATACCAACTCTAACATATGGAAGTCAAGCTTGGACCCTATTGGAAGGACAGAAGTCAAGAGTGAGAGCAGTGGAAATGAGTTATTTGAGAGGAGCATATGGAGTCACATGGAGAGACAGACTAACAAATGAGGAAGTGAAGGAGCGTTGTGGTGTGGTTGAGGACGTGATGGGAAGCGTTAGAAGAAACACATTAAGGTGGTTTGGGCATGTGGAGAGGATGGAGAGTGAAAGACTGACGAGGAGAGTGTATGTGAGTGAGGTGGAGGGGGCGAGAGGGAGGGGGAGGCCGAGGATGAGATAGAGGGATGGAGTGGAGAGGTATATGAGAGAGGGGTGTGTGAGTTGGGAGCGTGGTAGTGAAATGGCAGGAGACGGAGTGACATGGAGGCAATTTGTTTGTGGCCACCTCATGTGGGATTGAGGCGTCTGGCAATAGATATATAGATAGACGTGAAGACGAATGGTCGTTACCCGAAACGTGGCGTACAAAAACAATGTGTCAGCCGCCAAGCTTCCAACCTTTCTCCAGGAAGCTCCATCCCGACATAATGCCTGTATACACAATCTTCAACCATGTTGCTCTAACATTTCACATTAAAACATCATTGCATATATCCTAAATAAGTAAATTTCTTTGAATTCCATTGTTAGTGCATATTGCTGTTAGTGTGTGTGTGCATGCACACACCTGTTACGTCACGAGTGGTGACGTCATCGGTAGGGTCCTGAGGTGTGCAGCCGGGGTCCCAGGCCGGTGAGTGTAGTTTGCCTTCTAATACTGGTAGCAGAGCGTAGTTCCGACATAGTGGTGTCTTGTTCAACTAAGAGGCCTCCAAAACTTGAAAATGATTCTGCTTATGAGAGTTGGAAGAAGGACATCGACATTTGGTGCGAACTGATGGACTTACCGAAAAAGAAACAAGCCTTAGCTATTCACCTGTCATTGTCTGGAAGAGCGAGGGTGGCGTCTTCGGAAATTTATGCGGCTGATTTGAAACAAGAGAATGGTGTTCATACCTTGCTGTAAAAACTAGACAGTTTATTTCTCGTGGGCAAAGGACGTCGGCAGTTTGCAGCTTTTCACGAATTGTACAACTTCAGAAGAGCCGGTGATATGAACATTCGTACGTTCGTGGGAGAATTTGAGCATGTTTATTTCAAATTTATGAAGCAGGACATGGCACTGCCAAATTCTGTGATGGCTTTTATCCTTTTAGCTGCATGCAAACTTTCAGACAGTGAGTAATAACCAGTGATGTCCGTGATAACTGAGTTGACATACAAAAACGTGAAATCTGCCCTGAATCGTATTTTTGCTGGTGAAATTGGCGGGCAGAACGATGCATCGGTGTCTGCCAGGTAGGTGAAGGGCGAACCAGTATTTTGGAGTGACAAAGTTGGGGGCGAGGGAACATTTTATGTTAGAGGTACTCGACGAGGACGGAGAGTGTTGCGGGATGGTGCAATACGTGATCAAGGTCGTGGTGGTGGCGGATATTCAACCGTATCTGCTAGAATTCCCCAACGCTCATCCACCGGCGGGAGGCAGAACCCACTTGGGTCTGACGGAAAGGTATCAAGGTGTTTAGTATGTGATTCTAGATTTCATTGGGCACGTG
Source organism: Birgus latro (assembly GCA_018397915.1). NCBI lineage: Eukaryota > Metazoa > Arthropoda > Malacostraca > Decapoda > Coenobitidae > Birgus > Birgus latro. The sequence continues at coordinate 10,660 of JAGKTI010024283.1, read as the reverse complement.
ACTGTCTAGATGTATACGAAAATGACGGCAGTTGAGAAGAGAATTCTGAAACGGTGCATCTGTCGTTATTTATGGGCTATGTGGATGTTGCCGCTAGTAGAGGTAAGTTACAGGCTCTAGTAGAAGAATCTAAGGGATGTGCTGTTCTAGACACAGGGTGTTCTACAACTGTATGTGGAGTTGAATGGATCAATTGCTATCTAAGTGAACTCACTGATTACGAACATGAAGCTATAAGAGAAGAAGCGTCATTCTCAACGTTTACTTTTGCTGATGGTGGCACAGTTTCTTCCCTCAAACGTGTTACTCTGCCCTGCTACATTGGAAATATGCATGCAACCATTGTGACTGATGTTGTGAACTGCAATATTCCCTTGCTGCTGAGTAAACGTTCCATGAGAAAAGCAAAAATGTTGGTTAACTTTGGAAGTGACCAGGTCACAGTTTGTGGAACTATCATTAATTTGAAGTCCTCATCTTCAGACCATTACTTGCTTCCAATTTCTTTATGACTAGGTCGTGAATTTTGTGAAACAATCACGCTGGCATCTCTTGGGGGTGATGTAGAAAAACGGGTTTGAAGCTTCACAGGCAATTTGGACACCCAACATTGGCGAAACTAATTAAACTGATCACAGATGCGGGGATTAAAAGTTCAGGACTTGAGTGGTCTATCAAGGCTGTATCTGATGCTTGTACAGTCTGTTGCAGATTCAAGAAAGCCAAGCCCTGACCCATAGGCAGTTTGCCCACGGCATCTAAGTTTAATGAAGCTATAGCCATGGTTCTGAAAGTTTAGGGAAGACATTATTTTTTAGTCCTTGTTGATTTGGCAGCCAGGTATTGTAATGCAATAGTAATCGTGGATAAGTGTGTGCCCACCATTATCAAAGAAATATTTCGGAGCTGGATTGTTGTGTTTGGCGCACCCGGAAAAATTCTTACATACAAAGGTTGTGAATTCAACAATGCGGAAATGCGAGCACTGGGAGGGGCCTTCAATATCAAGATCATGACAACGTCTGCAGAGAGTCCATGGAGCGGCGGAGTCGGTGAGCGTCAAAATGCAGTTATTGGTGACATTGTTAGGAAGATATTGGCTGATAGCCAGTGTGAACTGGATGTGGCCTTGGCATGGGCAGTATCGGCAAGAAATGCTCTCACCAGCTACGCAGCCTTTTCTCCTAACCAACTTGTTTTTGGTCAGAACCCTGGCCTGCCTGATGTGTATGCAAATGATCCTCCAGCCTTGGAACCTACATCACCATCAAAAATTGTGAGAGACAACTTGAGCGCTCTTCCTTTAGCAAGACAAGAGTTTATAAAGACTGAATCAGATGAACATTTGGCTAGGGCTCTGCGGCACAACGTACGTTCAAGTGACTTAAAAGACATCCGAAATGGAGATGAAGTCTTCTACAAAAGAAAGGACAGTCATGAGTGGCACGGTCCTGGAATTGTAATAGGCAGAGATGGGAAACAAATTCTGGTGAGACACGGCGGTGTCTATGTAATAATAGAATTTTGATACTATAGAGCATTTGAATTATCCCACCTTTATAATGAAAATCCCACCGAACTGACACCAGTGTAATAATAGAATTTTGATACTATAGGGAATTTGAATTATCCCACCTTTATAATGAAAATCCCACCGGACTGACACCAGTGTAATAATAGAATTTAAACACCCTTGAAAATTTTGATACTATAGAGATTTTGATTTATAGGGTTTTTGAATTAATGAGAAAGTTTACTGATACTTGATTTAAGTATTATTCCAGTGTTTTCCGTTACTGCCAGAACATTAAGAAGGCCTCGTTAATAATTAAAATAATTTGGCATCACTGCCACCACCCAGCAGTTGCCGGGAAAAAAAAAATGTATTAATATATTAGTCCCGTACGATGGAAGAGGGACAAAAGGCCTATGGCAATAACAGGGTAGCGTGAGAACACTATATGAGAGCGTGGTTCTTTAGATGAAACATGCCTTGCGGGCCACCCAGTCTTACGGATACTACCCCAGAGGATTTTATAACAATCACCTTCTATTAAAATTTGCTTATCTATATTGTTATCCTTAAATTACACCAAATGAATAAGTAACAAGCAAGATTAAATTACTGGACCTTAATAAATCAATTGTCTCTGATACACCAGAATTTTTGAGAGAGAATGGAAGCTTTATTCCACACAGTTTATAAAACACCTGACCCTCCTAACGCAATACATGAAAATTCGCTCAACCCGACTGCAACATAGAAAACTTCTTCAACAGGGGAAACTCCCATAAACCATGGTCTCATAAGGACTTGTAGTGATACCCAGTGACAACATGTTACGCTGTTTACTCCATTTCTAAGAAATCATCCCTATTTTCCGTGGGTTACCCCACATAACATATCTAGGCAAATCTTCATGAACCAAGATTAATACAGATTTCAACCTCAGTGCACACAGTGCACCACATGGCGAGGTAATTACACCACTCCGCCTCGCACGCACTTATAACCAGTATATTACATTTTATAAATAATAAGCTTACCAAGGGGACCAATCGACTTTGACGGTATTGTGAATTGATAAAAGACTTAGAGGAATAAAGTGTAAAGGGCTTTCGGGCACTGGTTGTGGTGACTCTCGATACAACAGCCGGCACTGACTCCATGACCCTGCGTCGATGGACGACACCACTATCTGGAACGTCCACACACACAGTGGTTGTACTGAGGAGTCATAAGGCTTTGTCAATATGATCAGATATCTTACTTTAAATATAGTTAGAACGACAACTAATTATGATGACGTATAAGGGAGAAATACTGTGAATACTTGGGAACATTACCTGGAACGTCCACACACACCGAGGTTGTACTGAGGAGTGGCCCTAGCGGGCAGAAAGCTAGCTGCCTGCTCTAACACTCGCTACGTTTTCTCTACCCGGGAATGGCTTCAACCAATTACGTTACAGTCTCCATGTTATATCATCGCACCAGAATTTGCAACAAAAAGCGTATGCATTACTCTACTTATAAAAATATGACTTATGATGATTTAAATTTTGTGGCAATGACATAGGTCTAACAGCTTTACAAACGATGCCTGAAATCACGCATTGATACAATTTCTCTTTGTTTCGCCCGCGGCGGTAACCAACAACTGAGGTCTGTGCCAAATAAATTAATTTTCGTGGTTATCTATGACAATAATCAATAATCAGACTTTACTCAAGTTCTTAGACAACGTTATTTAGTAGAACAATACAGCAAACACAAGCCCAAGTACAAAATTCTGAATCCTAGGTGTAAATATGACTCTTCGCTAATTTAAGTTCCAATTTAACTTTCTGTGCCACTCTATCGAAACCAGATGCTCATGTGCCCGTCCTGTCCAGTTGCTTCCCTACTAAAATCAAGCCCCCAAAAAAGAATTACAAAGTCCACTTCACACTTTACAACATCTTAACACGGTCCAGAATACACTCTTATCACGTACAGTAAACCCTTCATAAGCCGAACTTTTAGAAGCCAGAATCTTCAGTTAGCCGAACTCAGGCCGAGACCACGTATGAAAGTAGGCCGAAATGCGAAAGTAGGTAGAGAAATGGTGCCAAGCGGACTCGTGACGCCAGTCTGCTGCTTGCTTTTGGAGACGGTAGTTGCGCCATTCTTACTGTCATTTAGTGCTGAACAGTGCTCTCCTTTTGCCTTCTGCCTTGCCATGGAAGGTTCATAGCTTAAAAGAAGTGATACTGGCACCCCTAGTCGTAAAGGAATGAAGCTAAAAAAAAAATGTGCGCGTGTGACATTGTAGTGATCATGATTAAAGTTCAGTACTATTATTACTGAAAGTGTTACATTGCAGTCTATTACAGTGATTACATTTAAGTTTAGTTCTTAATATAGAGTGAAATAAATACTAAGTATTGTTCAGAATTTACGTTAAAGTATGAACTAACCCACCTCCACCAACTCCGTCTCCAAAACAAAACAAACTGCCGAACTTCGAAGAATCTACTGCTTCTAACGAAAGGTGTTACATTGCAGTCTATTACAGTGATTACATTTAAGTTTAGTTCTCAATATAGAGTGAAATAAATACTGGGTACTGTTTAGAATTTACGTTACAGTATAAACTCAACCATCTCCACCACCTTTGTCTCCAAAACAAAACAAACTGCCAAAGAATCTACTGCTTCTAACGAAAGGTGTTACACTGCAGTCTATTATAGTGATTACATTTAAGTTTAGTTCTTAATATAGAGTGAAATAAATACTGGGTACTTTTTAGAATTTACGTTCAAGTGTGAACTCACCACCTCCGTCTCCAAAACAAAACAAACTGCCGACGACCTTCTGCCTCTGACGAAAGGCAAATTATGTGCACTGAATTCTTTCTTTTTTGTCTTTCTTTATTAATTTATACACTGTATATGCTCCTTTACTTAGAAGACAATTAATAAGTATTGATATTGCAATTTGGGGGGGTGAAAATCCATCTCCAACACACGTTACTGACAGTCGGTACTGCCTCTGTGAATTATTTTCTACCAATTAACCACTTCAGTACTGTGACGTCTATTTCTACTTTATTTACGCTTCCCCCAGCCGATTTTATGGCACTTAGGACTGGACTCACATACTGAAGGGGCTAACGAAGGCTGTACCAACCCTGTGCACTTCCACAGATCCAACCTACACTGACTAAAATTGTCTGGTGGCAGCAAGAACAAAATGAAAATACACCCAGCACTGAAGGGGTTAAATGTATATTATTTGCACTATATTGTTTTTTGTCATAACTAATTTATTTATATATGCTTCTTTAATTTAATGTTGAAAGGACAAATAATAGATATTGTCTTAGCAATTTTGGGGGGTGAAAATTTGGTAAGCCGGAAAATTCGGTAATTCGAACCAGGGTAGAGCCCTATATAGTTTGGCTTATCAAGGGTTTACTGTACATAACCTAACATAAATTACATACATTATATACTTACACTATACTTATACTAACTTAAATTACTCTTATACTACTTATATTATATGCAAGAAAAATGGCATTACACGGGTTTACCGTCCCCCCAAAAAAAATTTAAACATTATAAGTCTTCACACAATACATTCTACTACACTTCCTAGAGGCCTGTGTGTTGACGGGACAGACTTACCCTACTTGACTATGTATTTACTCTATGAACTCCAAATTTAGACAGTGCTCTCACAATCTGATGCTCCCTATAAGTGGCACCTGTCGGTCCACGAATTAAATGCGTACCCCAGGGGGTCGCTTCTCTGTCACCAATGAACTCCAGAAAATTCAGTAGAAATTGTGCCCCAGCCAGCCTCCTGCTTGGATGCTAACGTGGTCGTCTCACCTGGACAAACCTGTACTCTCGCTGCTAGGATCGTCCCAGGGGTGCTTCACACACATACAACCCACTTCCCCATTTACGCTCCCCATTCATACTTCCTTGCACTTCCAGCTCTCCACCTAGTAACTGACAAGCGCCAGTCAGGTCCTGAAGTCACTGTTACACCACAAGCCGTGCTGACTGTAAAGTGAGAGGATACCGGTTACCCCTTGAAATAAAGCTACATATTATTTCCACTGAACTGGGCTATGCCTATGACACATACTCCGATTACACCACAAACACGAGATTAAATTCTCTCTGAACTCACAAACTACACAGTCAATAGTCAGACGGTCCGACCCGCACACACTTCCCTATCCAACACTTGACTAAATATTACCATAACCATCAAAAAATACTTTTCAACACTCCACAACATTCCAAAAAATATCACATCATCACTACACGGCACTTAGCATTCCTCGATTAGTCTACGTGGAGGTCGTCTTTCACGTGGCGTGGTGGTAATTGCTCACCCTCTGGATCAGGTATGAACGCTTCATCCAGGGGTTCTAAAAGCCACTCTTCCCCTCCATAATAGGGTTTTACTTGTCCGGCAGCTCTTTGCAACACTTTACCTGTGAATACTTTTTCCACTACATACCCGCTACCTTCTCTTAATACTTCCACCACTCGATACGGACCATCCCACTTTACGTTAAGCTTGCGACACGTGCCAGGAATCACTGTTTCTTTCTTGACCCAAACAAGAGAACCGACTTCCACTACTTGATTTTTCCGCCTTCTATTGGCTACATCCCTGTACCTTCTCAACATTTTCCTGTGAGTGTCCCGTATAAGGGCATGAGCTGTGGTAAGCTCGTCTTCCTCGCCATCGACTGAAGGTAATGACGCACTGACTAGTCTGGGAGGGTGGCGAGAAAAGAAGGCGAAGTACGGCTACTGACCCGTTGAAGTGTGCACCGCCTGGTTCATGGCGATTTGACACGCTTGGAGCAACTGGGGCCATCGTAGAGGGTGGCCCTGACATAAAGCGGAGAGGACGGAATTCAGGGTCCTGTGCATCCTCTCGGTCACTCCGTTTCCTTGGGGATGATAAGGGGTCGTATAATATAACGTGATTTGGTGTCGCTGGCAAAATCGCTGGAACTCTTGACTGGTGAACTCTCCTCCGTTATCCAGGACAATTCCACGGGGAGTGCCATAATCTGCCACATACTGCCCTAGCTTGTCTGTGATTTGTGTGGTCTGTTAACTTGTAAGGGGGAAAAACCTGACAAAACAGCTATAATGGTCCACTACAGTAAGTACATATCAATAACCCTGGGTTCCAGCAACCATGTCTGTGATATCTATATCAATCCTCTCCAGTGATTTATTCACTGGGGGCAATTCTTTCCACTGTTGCTGCAACCCAATGTTTTGCTTAAACCTTTGACAAGTTACACACTTTTTGACATAATCAGACACTTCAACTTTTAAGCTTTGCCAGTAATACAGTTCTGCTTTCTTAATAGTTTTCTTCTGCCCTAGGTGTCCTGTCAATTCGTGGGCATGTTGCAATGCTTGAACTACTAACGATCGAGGAACTATGAGACTATAATGAAGACTACCATCTGCCTTAACATGTACATAATATAATATTTCTTCTACCAGGGCAAATTGATCTAAAGTGTTCTTTGGCAATCTTTTGGTGGGAAGCTTACCACTTCTAAATACTGCGCAAGTTCTGCCCAAACTGGTTCTACTCTCTGGTGATCTCTCATCTGTTCCTGACTCAACCCAAGCCAGGTGGCTTCAGGCGACCGGACTACCACTCGAACTGGGTGTGATAACTGATCCGCAACTAAATTATCTTTACCTTTGAGATACTGAATATCATAATTGTACTCTCTCATTTCCAAAATCCAACGGTTCATTCTTGGAGATTTAGTCCTGCGCTTGAAAATACTGGTCAGTGGTTGGTGATCCGTAACCACTGTGAACCGCGTACCCCATAAATAATGGTGATAATTTTGACATGCAAGAACTATTGCTAGAGCCTCTTTATCGGTAGTTGAATAGCGAGACTCGCAAGGGGTTAGTTTTTTTTAGAAATATCCGATTGGCTTATTAGCACCATCAGCTTGTACTTGACTAAGAACTCCCCCAACATGGGTGTTACTTCCAACTAGAACAGGGGCATTAGTAAGGCAAGATTTCAAATGTTCAAATGCTTTTTGACATTTGCCCGTCCAGAGAAAAGTAGTTCGTGATTTTGTCAAGTTAGTGAGTGGTGTAGCTACGTGTGCGAATGATGGTACATGTTTCCTATAGAAACCGCACATACCGAGAAATCGTCTTACTTCTTTCACAGTGGTGGGTGGCTTCATTTTAACTATGGCCTCTATATTCTTTGGATCAGGTTTACTACCTTCTGCCGAAATCCGGTGTCCTAGGAAAGTTACTTCTTTACAACAAAATTCACACTTACTTAAATTTAGCTTTACACCATTACTAGCAAGCAATTCAAAGAGTTGTCTCAACCGATCCAATAAAGTAGGAAAACTTGGGGCCCATAAGATCAAGTCATCTAGATAATTTTTCACCCATCCTTTCTGTAAAAGAGGTGTTAGCAAATTGACCATTTGATGTGAGAAGATGGCTGGCGAACAGTTAAGTCCAAAGGGGAGACGACGAAAACGATAGAGAGCCACTCCATCGCTAAAAGTAGTCAGATCTCAACTCTCCTCATCTAACAAAATCTGAAAATACGCCTCACACATGTCCAGAGTGACGTAATATTGATGTCCAGCGGCTTGGTCTACTAATTCATCTAGCCGCGGAAGTGGATAGACGTCGGCTGCGAGATGCCGGTTAACATGGCGGTAATCGAGACACATTCTTTTACTCCCATCGGGTTTATTGACCAAAACATTTGGTGATAACCAGGCTGATGTGGATCTTTCAATGATTTCTCGATCTTCCATATCCTTCAACATATCAGTGATAATTTGTTTAGCCTGCACCGGATAGCGATACATTGGGCCTCGACTGGGCTGAGGATTTTCGACTTTAATATGAGCTGGAGGGCCCTTGATCAGACCTAATTCTCCTTGATCTAGAATGAATAGAGGGTCATACTTCAAAATGAGTTCAGTAAGTTCTTTACGCTGGCCTTCAGTAAGTTGTTGCCAGTTCTGCACATCAATCAAAGCTTTCAATTTCTGACTACGAGTACCTTTCTGCTCAACGTGATCATTCTCAGGGAAAAGGTCATTATGTATTTTAGTGAGGCTAACTTTATCAGGGATTGGGCTAGTCACTCTCTCATACGAACCAATGATAGTTCCTTTACGTAACACTTTCGCCTTTTTAGTGGGGTTAATCAGTGGAACATATATATTGCTTGACTCGTTTACTTGGACCAAATAAGGGTGACTATTATGACTCATTCTAGACTGTGGATAGGCAATAAGATTGGTTTCTGGTTCCAGTTTCACAGATACAGACACGAATTTAGTTTGGTAAGGGTCCAACTGCAAAGACGATAGGAGATTAATTTGTGAGAAGGTTTGTTTCGGCTTAGACATTACAACAGGTTCATCTTTGACTCTCCTCACCTTGTTCTTCTGTCGACGAATATGATTTACTACATAAGGTGCACCACCCCACATCATAACTCTCTTCACTCCATCCCACATGAGTGTAGCTTGGTTCAACACATCACATCCCAGGAGAATATCTGTACTAAGATAAGAGTTTCGTACCACTGGGATCCATTGCTTGTGCACTTTCTCATCACCGACCGCTATTTCAGCTCACAACATCCCTAGAATTCTCAGGGGTGCGCCTGTGATACCTTGTAAACACGGCGGATTACTTCACGTGTTCAGTTCTCCTCCGATTCGTTTAAATGCGGACTCCTTGATCAAACTATAACTACTGCCGGTGTCTACGACAGCTTCTAACATCTTCCCATTTGTTATGACACTGATAGTGGGAGATGTCTGACCGCCGGCTAGTCATATCTGCTGAGCCGGTTCCCGAGTTACTACCAGAGAGACGCTTTGAGCCGTGGTGTCGGGACCACGCCCAGGACACCCGCGCTCACCTCGCCGACATCCAGGTCTGCGACAATCAAAACAGTGTCCAGGAGGGGGTTTACGCCAACAATCTCTGAGATTGTGAGAAAAAGCTCGACAATGAGCACAGTATTTATCACTGTATACTTTAGGGTTATTAGGCCGACCCTTGACTGCTTGTGCCAGGCTTGACTTAAGTTCACGGATCTGATGCTTTAGATCTTTTACTACTTCTTCCGGTCCATCTGGATCCGAGAAGTTGCTCTGTTTCAGTGATGTAGATGATGATAGCTGATTATCTGACACCCTATCTCTCATGCTTCTTTCAGGAGGTAACATATTTACTTGAGAGGCCTGGCTTGCTTCCAACAGTAGGCGTTCATTCTTGACTCTATCTATGAACTTCTTTAGTGGGTATTCATCATCCAGAAATGCTGCTAACTTACTCCTTGATGGAAGAGGCAATCCATACCACAACTTACGCTTGATTGTTTTATCTCGGTTAGGGAACCTTTCACCAGGAAATTTATGCTCAACTGCCGCATGCTTACATATATAACGATGCGTAAAAGAATGAGGTGATTCTACCCAATCGTAGCATGCTGAATCCAATTCCTGCCATGCCCGATCGATAGTTACTTCGATAGCAAATTCTGACCTAAGGATTGCCTTAAATGTCAGCCACGTAGTTACTCGTCTCTTAATCTGGACGTTGTGTATGAACACTGCTAACTCCGTGCTCACTCGACTCTTCGCAGTTTGTAAAAGCTTTGCATCATCTTGGCAACACTGCTCTACCGCTTCGAAGAACATTTCCAGGCGAGCTGCTGCATCAATACTCTGCAATTGACTCAGTTCTAATACTGGAACATCACTTTAGGGGATTTACGTTACACATCATTGTTTGAATACAACCTGAATTCTGAGGACAGGCTAATTTCGGGAATGCCTGCTGCGTCTCTGACTGATCATACTCCTCGTCCTCAATCTTAATCTCCACATCCTGCCAACTCATGGTGAAACAGAAAGAATTCTACTATTAGCTACTTAACCAGAATATACACATCCCAGGGGTTCTAGATAAGATCAAGTGGGCCTCTAGCATGTTATTCAACTGAACTATTTGCTTCTAATATGCCACTTATATTCATCTCATCCCACCGCGCTTTCCACCAGTGTAATAATAGAATTTTGATACTATAGGGAATTTGAATTAT
>JAGKTI010024282.1:0-14445 GCA_018397915.1 Birgus latro | reverse complement strand
CAGCCCACAATATCCGAATAGTGAGTATATCCGAGTATTGGACGTCCGAATAATAGAGGGATTACTGTATATTAGTTTTCACGTTATATGAGTTATAAAGCTGATGGTGGTTTACTCTTTTTATAATAAATGTAAAATATGGCATCAAATAGTTGGCATTAATGGGAAAAAATATAATTATACTGAAACGTGAATCAGGCGATGTATGCCTTGCATGCCATTGTCTAGGCAGCTCACCTGTTACCAGTGACCTGGCCAGTAAAGACATGTCGTGCCACGGTATGAAATTTAAGGCCAAAAGATTCCCCAATCGATGACGATGTGGAGGATTTACATAGCATTAGAGGAAGAAACAGTCAGAAATGATGATCATGTAATGTTGCCAAAAAAAGGTGCGATATGTTGATGTGTTTGGTGAGTGAAACGACGCTTATATCGCCTATAGTCATCATCATCATCATCTTCGTTTTTCGGCCTTCTGTTCCCATATTCAAACTGGGGTTGGACGTGCAATGGCTTTTCTCCACTGCTTCCTATCCTGGATTAAATCTTCTCCAATACCAAGTCTTTCAATATCTTGCATTAAAACACTTTTCCAGGTCTTCTTAGGTCTTCCTGGTGGTCGATGTCCCACCACTTCCAGTTCCTCTGCTATTCTCACACAGCTCCCTTCCTCACTCCTCCTCTTGTGACCAAACCATATAAGCCGCTTCTGCCTCAAGATGATTTCGAGATCCTTCACCCCGCATCTTCTGGCTACCTCCTCACTCAGAACTCTGTCCTCCCATCTCACTCCCACCATGTATCTTAACATTCTATGATCAGTACTCCTCAGAACATTCATCAATCTATCTGTCAAAGCCCATGTTTCAGCACCATATATCAATACTGGTCTAATGCAAGCCTCATATATTTTACTTCTATGTCTCAGTGGTATGTTTTTGTTGACCAGTAGGCTAGCTATTTCCGTCCACTTTAACCATGCTCATGCCACTCTTCTTCTAACTGATCTCTCCACCCCTGCTTCACAGTCCAATACGTCTCCTAGATAGCAGAACTGCTGCACTTCCTGTAGTGTGCCCCCATTCACCTCGAGTGCATCCTCTGCTTCATCTCTCCGCCTTTCTACTTATGCAGGCTGGGCAGTGGAAATTTTGCACTCCTCTCAAATTCTGCAGACCTGAACACCTTCTATGGCACCACTCATTACACTCCGTGCACAACACTGAATTCACTCCTACTCCTCTGCCACAGCATCCACATGGCCATTTTCCTGACTGAATTCTTTATACTGGTTTCTTGCCTGTCACCATTACCTTTGTCTTATCCATATTTATTTTCATTCTCCTCTTCTCCATTCCATTTTTCCATCTATTAAACATATCCACCACTTCTTCCTTAGTCTCCGCTGTCAGCACTAGGTCATCAGCATACAGCAATTCCCTTGGGCCTTCCCTCCTACATTCCTGTGTTGCCTCCTCCATTACTATGTTAAACAGCAATGGACTGAGTGCTGAACCTTGATGTACCCCAACTCCTATTCCAAAATTTCCTGATGTTCCTGCTATTGTCTTCACTTTTGATCTTGTATCAATATAGAGATACATGACAGCTGCAATGAGTCTCTCAGGTACATTCTGTCTTCTCAAGGCCCACTCTATAACTCTCCTTGGTACTCTGTCAGAAGCTTTTTCCAAGTCCACAAACACATGGTACAAGCATTTCCTCCTCTGTTGAAACTTTTCCTGCAACTGTCTCATGATGAATCAATATTGCATCTGTTGTGGATTTACCTGTGCAAAATCCAAACTGTTGGTTATCTATCTTCACTATCTGCTTCAGCCTTCCTTCCAGCACCTTTTCGAATATCTTCTTTCCATGCACAGTCTGACTCCTCGGTACTTTCCACACAGTAGGGCATCTCCTTTGCCTTTATAAATTGGCATTGTCCAGCTATCTCTCCAGTCCTCAGCTGGCTGTCCTTCTACTATGATGTTATTAAAAATCTTTGTCACTTCATTTACACCAGTACTTCCAGCCTTTTTTATCAGATCAGTTGTTATACCTGTTGGGCCTGGAGCTTTCCCGGTCATCATTTCCTTTAAGCCTATCTCCATCTCAGCTTCTGTTATCACTGCGACTGGCCTTTCTATCTCATAATTATTTTCTTCATTTAACAGCTCCTCAAAGTGCGTCTTCCACCTTTCCAGTATTTCTGGCTCATCAGTTTTTCTTTCCCCATTTTCATCCTTTACAGATTTAGCTCCCACCACATCTTTCCTCTCCTTCCTCATCTGTCTTGCAATTTTAAACATTTTTGTCTGTCCTTGTGCACTCTCCAGATGTCTACTCCAACTTTCCCAGGCCACCCTTTTTGCTCTGGCCACTTCTTTCTTTGCCTGTCTTTTCTTTTCATTGTCTTCTCTTCTGTCTTCCCTTCTAGTTCTCTGCCATCCTTTAAATTCTCTTCTTCTCGCTTATCACCTGCTTCACCTCCTCGCACCACCACCACATCTCTCTTTCTTTGCTCCTGTGACCTTTGTTTCTCCACAGACTTCCCTCGCAACCTCTATTATATTATCCCTGAAGCGTTTCCAATCACCTCTCTGTCTCTCATTACTTCTCTTAAAATTGTCTTCAAATTGTAGTCTTATCTCCTCATCCTTCAATTTCCACACCTTTACTCTTTTAACACCCTTCCTCTTCTTTCTTCCTTTCATATTTTCCACTCTCAAATCCATAGCTAAGAATCTATGTTGTGGTAGACATGCTTCACCTGGTATAACTTTACAATCTTTCACTTTAATACTGTATCTTGCTCCTTTCTCATGAGCATAAAATCAATTTGAGTTTCTACTCCTATACTTTTGTAAGTTATCAACTTCTCTCTTTCCTTTTTGAATGTTGTGTTTATAATTTTCAAATCCTTACCCTGGCAGAACTCCAGTATCCTCTCTTCCTCTCTATTTCTCGCTCCAAAGCCGAAGACTCCCATAACTTCCTCATGTCCCCTCCGATCAGTGATCAGTACCAGTGGGTCCATTCAAGTCTCCAGCAATGATTATTACCTCAGAGTCTGGTACTCACGCTGCATCATCAAGTTTTCCCCGGAATGCCTCTTTTTTGTCATCTGGTCTACCAGTCTGTGGCGCATATGCAGAAAAAATATGCCAAACCTTTCCTGCCACTACAATCTTGACCTTCATCAGCCTTGGAGACATTCTCTCCACTTGTATCTTATCCTCGACTAACTCCTCCCACACCAACATTCCCACACCTCCAGTTCCTTCCTTCTTCCCTGACCACAAGAACTTGTACCTCTCCTTACCCCGACCAAACATTCTGCATCCTGTTCCCTTATAGTGCACCTCCTGTATGCAACACAAGTCAACTGTTCTCCTTCCCAACATCTCCATCACCTCTCCACTTTTTCCCACCATCATTCCAACACCAGTGAGGGAAGCCGGTTTAGTCGCTGGCAACCCGACCATGTGACTGGTTGTACTGGGTTACATGGTACCAGTAGCAAGGCCATCGCCTGTATTACTGTGTGAACACCAACTCTTTTACTACATATAAATTTGTACCAAATAAATAAGTAAATAACTATTATAAGTGGCTGGGAATAGTTACCCTTCCATAGATCACGTTTTCTCAGGAGCCAAGGCCCATAGAAAACACAGCCATGTGAGGGTATTCTTACCTGTAGCAGCATTTTAAAGGTTAGGTGAGTGATTTCTTTGCGAATTTTTGATGTTTGTCGTAAAAAGCGGAGGTTTTAGAAAAAAAAAATCTGCTGGGACTGGGGGAGGTAATTGGTTAAGAATCTAATGGGACTGGGCGGGTTAACATAAAGCTAACATATGAGACATTGGCATTTATATAAATGCCTAATAACCTCAAGTGAACGATTGACATGCTCAAAAATTATATGAATAATCTTCATATTACGGCTACATTCTCAGCTGATCAGTCAGTCTCAACCAACTGCATCCAAAAATTACAATAAAAATTACTGAAGACAGCAATGGGAGACTCCAGATTCTAATTCAAAGTCGACTACAATGAGGCAGAAACAAGTTAATTATAATTATTGACTACCAGTGCAAATTATATCCAAACCTACACTATTCAATGAACATAGACCTTGATAGTTCCCCATGAAATTAGTTATTATAGTGTTAATCAATATTAAGTATATTTATAGAATGACGGAATCGTCCATGTTTTGACGGGGAATTGTCTGACGGCGAATTGACTTCACGGCGAATTTTCCCGGAACCAGTCCACGTCCCTCCTCACAGCTGTGCTGCACATGAGGATATTTTCGCCGCTCTGCACATTTTCGTACTGTTTAGACATGCCTCCCATGCGCCCTACATCATCTCCAGCATCGGGGGAGCCCTCTTCAAAGAAGCAGCAGCACCATACTCTAACTCTGGAGAGGAAATTGGAAATTACGCTACGAGAAAGGGCAGGGAATCTTGGAGATTGGGCATACTTTAGGTCTTGCAGCTTCCACCGTTGGGACTGTGACCAAGAAAAAGGAGATGTACAAGAAAGTGGCCACCTCATTCTCTAATCTACAGGTATTACTTATTTCTACAGTTATTACTGGAACGCATCCCCCCATTTCTATGTATATTTCAGTGGGAAAAATCGTTCCGATATATGAAATTTCGAATTACGAAAGTTTTTTTTGGTCCCTATCCCTTTCGTTTATCTAGGACCCACTGTACGTGGATTTCACCATGTGGTAAATATTGTAACCGGTTTGACCACATTGCAATTAGCAGAAGGCATAGGAGTTATTGCATAAGCAGGGGGGCAGATATAGGTATTGATCATCAACTTGCTGTGTCAAGGATTAAAATAAAACTTACGAGAAACGTTAATGGTAATTGTACAGGAGGTAATAAATATGATTTTGATGAGCTGAGAAATGATGAGAACATGAAGGAAGAGTTTCAGTGGGAATGTAGGAACAGGTTTCTAGCCCTGCAGACTTTGATGGAATCTGGAGACAATGATATTAATCAAATGTGGGGAGAGGTAAAAGAGGTTTTGCATGAGAGTGGTAAGGTTACTATTAAGAAAAAGGGAAAAGTGAGAAGGAAATCAGATGAAACATGGAATGCAGTTCAGAAGAGGAAAGAGGCAAAGTTAAGAAGTGAAGAACAACATGTCGATGGCCAGGTACTTGAAGTACTTAAAACAAAGTACTGGAGTTTACACTCTGAAGTAAAAAGACTTGTTAGACGTGATAAGAGGAGGCTATATGATGAAAAGGCAACAAAGACAGAAATTATGTAAAAATGACGGTCAGAGCACAAGAGCAGCGTATCAGGCCATAAAGGAGTTAACTGGAGAAGGAAGGAAATACCTGTACGAGATAGAAGTAGTAACTTGATAACTAAAGATGTGGATATAAAAGGAAGGTGGAAAGAGCATTTTGAATCTGTTCTAAATAGACCAATCCCAGCTGAAGAGGATATTTTCCAGCCGAGAGAAATTTGCAGACAGAAACACGGGATATAACCTTGGAAGAGGTGGCAAAATCCATAAAGGAATTGAAAGAATTTTAAGGCCCCAGGAGAGGATGGAATATTTCCTGAAATGCTTAAGGTAGAAAATGATGAGTTGATGAATGCGCTTTTGAAACTTTTTAATGTGGCTTGGTGGAATTCTAGAAGAGTGGAAAAATGATGTGATTATAAAAATATCAAAAAAGGGAGATTTAAGTGTGTGTGGAAATTGGAGGGGGATAACTTTGACACCTGTAGTTGCAAAAGTCTTTTACAAAATCTTGTTGTTAGAATGGAGCCAGTAATTGATAAAATTTTAATGGTAGAACAAGCGGGATTTAGAAAGGGTCAAGGTTATAATAAATTAGATTTTTATTGTCAGGCATCTAATGCAACAAGCTAATGAGATGAAAGTGCCACTTAGTATGTGTTTTGTGGATTTTGAAAAGGCATTTGACAGTGTTTCACATGAAGCTATGTTGAAAATTATGAGATTCTATGGTATACCAGAAAAATTTGTGAATATTATTAGAAGCCTGCATGAAGGTACTTTTTGTAAGGTAATGGTGGGTGGTTCTTTGAATGATCCATTTGAAGTTAGGTCAGGAGTGATTCAAGGAGGAGTTCTTTTGCCATTGCTGTATGTTTTGGTTATGGATTATGTTATGAGAAAGGTTTATGTAAGGAGAACAGGTGCAGGAATTAATTGGAAAGAAAATAAGAGGCTGATGGATTTGGACAATGCTGATGATATTGTACTGATTTGTAGAAGTATTTACAAGATGTAGAGGGTGCTTGATTGTCTGGTGGAGGAAGGAGAAAAAGTGGGATTGGCAGTAAATTGTGGAAAGACTGAAATTACTAATATGAACGTGGAGAACCAAATCGATTGTGTGGTGAAGAATGTAGAAAATTTTAAATATCTGGGAACAATTGTATCATCTAATGAATCATTAAACAGTGAAACTGAGGAGAGGATTAGACAGGCTTGGCAAGCTGTTGGAATGTTGAAATCTGTTTGGAATAATAATATGCTTTCAGTACGTATTAAAGTAAAAGTTTACAAGTCCATGGTTAGACCAGTTTTAATTTATGGGCGTGAGTAATGGAACAGTACAATTGCAACAGATCAGAAAGTATTAGGATTTGAAAAAAAAATACCGAGAAGGATTCTTGGGGTAAAGTGGCAAGACAGAGTTACAAATGAAAGAGTAAGGGATATTACGAGAGTGGCACCAGTTGATGAATATGTGAGACTGTCTTGCTGGAAATGGCTGGGGCACATATATAGAAAAGAAGGCCAGTTAATACAGGATGTGCCAGAGTGGACTGCTAGAGGAAGAAGAGGCAGAGGTAGGCCAAGGGAAACCTGGTTGAGGGCAATGAAAAGAGAAGCAGGAGAGGAGTGTTGGTGGGACCTGAAGGAGATGGCAAGAGACAAACATTGGTGGAGAGAGTTCATCGAGGCTTTGCATCTCGTGGGGTGCTACAAGAAATGATTGATTGATTAAAAATTTATCCCACCTTCCATCCCTTACTCACTTTGAATATAATGCATAAGAAATATAAAAAGTTTTTTTTTTTTTTTTTAACAAAGTTCAGCAGTCTGATTTAGCACATACTTTTTTTTCATTTATCAATAACATATAAGAAAATTCAGGTTCAGTACTAATGCATAACTCTTTTAACAGAACTGGGCATTACCTGTACCAGTAGTACCATTCTAAAAAACTAAACAGTATGTCAGCACAAGAAGTTTTTACTACAGGTCTGCCTGGGAGGAGATTCAGTGCATTTTTTGCATGACAGATCAATCAGCAAAATCATTTGAGATTAGTTAAGGTCTGCCTGGGAGGAAATTCAGTTCATTTTTTGCATGACACCGATTAATCAACAAAATCTGTTGAGGTTGTAGAAAATGCTGTTTTAGAGGATGTTTCCTGTTTTAAATTCCCCCCCCCAAAAAAAAAAATTACCATGTCATATAGTACTGGTAGAAACTTTTCAACTTTTACTTAACACAGCTATACACTACAGTATATACCAGGTCTCAAGAAGATCCATAAGAAATTTTCTTAATAATCAAATTCTTGAAGTCCGTGGAATATATACACCAGAGGCAGTGTTGATTTGAAACAACAGGCTACTGGTACAGAGTATAATTTCTGTGTTTTGTAATTGCATCATCTTATCCTGAAGACTTGAGTGCACTTTTCCTCCTCAGTTGCATTGTGTGTGTGTTTCACATTGATATTGAACATTCTTTTTACCCTTTTCATGACACTTAATTTTTTAAAAACAGAATTCAGGTCTTGGTTTCCTAATGTCTGTGGTTAGACCACAGCTTTGTGGCCATCACTCTATGTCAAGTCTGTTAGGTACTGGCATGTTTTGTTGACAGTCATGATAATTCATAGAACTAGGAAATATGTTTCTATGTAATTCATGAAGTTATAAAATGCCTCTTCTCAAATCCTGTACTGTGTATTTGAGCCTGTGGAAGTGTTTGGTAAATTCTGTCCGTCTGTTTATCTATTGCAGGATCCCTCAATCCCGTAAGGGGTGGCCACAAACAAATTGCCTCCATGTCGCCCTGTCCAGTGCCATTTCATTGCCTTGTTCCCCTCCTTTCTCATATAGGTTTTCACTCCATCCCTCTATCTCATCCTCAGCTTCCCCTTCCCTCTCTCCCCTTTCTCATATACCTCTCCACTCTATCCCTCCATCTCATCCTCGGCCTCCTCCTCCCTCTTCCCCCTTCCACCTCACTTGCATACCGTACACATGCCTTGTTAGCAACTGCAAAAATATTCAGTGCTATATTTCTCCTCCTTCAGCAGAAACTGCAATCTGGTTAAATAATGGATTAGGTTGGGTAGTACATTTGATGCACCCCAGTAAGAGGTGTTAATGGGGTGTGATGCAACTATCTGGCTTCTTTGGTATCTACTTGGAGAGTACTGGTAATTAACTGTATGTTACACCTCACCATATTCTCTTCCCTCAGTAGTATGGCTGTATTCAGTGTAAATGATTATACCATAATCAGTCAGGTTTTGCCTCATGGAACTCAACCATTCCCATACATGGCCATCAGCTGAGCTGAGGGAGGTTAGGCATCTAAGCTACACTAGAAAAAACATTGTAGAAGCATGTAAGGATGCTAATGTGAGGCATTGATGGAGTTAACCATTTGCTCTACACTAGATTTCATTCACAATGCTAAAAAGTCCAAACTTTTAATCAACCTCTGAGTATGAGTCCCAGTGTAAAGTTTTGTCATTGGGCAATAAAGGAATAAAATGCAGTATTGTTGTATGCAGTAATAGACCCTTGATTGCAGTGGTAAGTATATATACATATATTTTTTTCTCTATCAGAATCCTTTATTCAACCAAAGGGAAACCTCTCATAGTGAAAGGGTTAATATTACATCTTTAGATTGACCCTAGCTGTTTCTTTCAGCGACTAGAATCCCAGGTCACCCCTGTAAAAGGAAGTGTATATGGGTTGACGACCAATGATGACAGAGTGGTGGCAGTGACAGTGGTAGAGAGCTCAAACTCCACTGGCCTAGAGCATGATGTCTCACTCCTCCTGCCTGTTCCGCTTGTGCGGATTGGCAGCTTTAGTGTGTGCAAAGGGGACCACACAATGCCTGATTTGGAGGTGAGTGTTTGGGAGCCTTCTGTGGCATGTGTCTATTGTTGTCTTCATCGTTATTATTATTTTCCACTTTATTCATTGTCATCAGTAGCAGTAGGGTCATTCCATCATGAGGAATGTTACATTCAGAAATAAGTTATTGAACTACTCTCAGTTATTTCTACAAAAGTATGCAATATAAACAAATGGATTTTGCAAGCTTTATCACCAACACTTCACCCTACATCATACAACAGTCATATTGTTTATACTGTATGTTTTAATTTGGTTGTTATATCAATTTTGAAAAGTTGCGTGAGGAACATTACTGCGATGCTACCCCCCTCTTGTGGTTGACTTAGGTTATTTCAATAAGTCTGTGATTTGACTAGTTCAGTCAAGGAGTGCTTCATATAAATAACATGTCAATAGATAAGGATCATAACCATACCCAGCAAATTTGATTATTCCTAATAATCGTCGTGCTGTTAACCCTTAAACCACGGGGTTGTCGGAGGCACGCCGTGCCCATCCCGCGGGGCAAATCCACGCTCCGACTGACTTTTTAAAAATATTTGCCAAAAATCAGTTATTAGTCCTAGAATATTATGATTACATATGCATATGGCACATACCTTCAGCTTTCTCCTGGGATTTTTTTTTTAGCACTCGTTGACTACCGTAGGACTTGTGGAGACTTCTAAAGTTGGGTAACTAAGTCTCCACTTTACACTTCCCGACTTCTCGTAATATGAATACCACTGCCAGATATTAACACTAGGAACACAATTCAATGATTTCCAAATAGTTTGGAATACATACTCCCCCCAAAAAATCACTGTGAAAGCAATGTATAAATACGAATGTAAAAATACGAGCGCGTACGAGCCTCCCACTCGCGCTAATTCGCTGCTCGTATTGTCATTTCTTATTCATATACACACTCACACTTTATTATTTCTAGTACTTTATTACACTTATATATATCTACAGTCCTTTACTGCTTCCCACACAATGTTCAGTAGGGGTAGAGGTCACAGGGCCTTTTATAATGGGCGCAAAAGCGGAAAGAAATGGTGGGGCACGAATGCGACGTGCCCCCAGCTTGAAGGACGGCACTGAACTGAGATGAGGTACGTATTTTAGTAGCCAAGAGTTGAAAATGTCAGCTGCTAATGTATATGCTAAGAAATAGATCGTAGGAAATCTAGACAATACATAATAAATTAGGTAGTTCCAGGTGAATATAAATATCATTCAGGCTTCACCCTTCCTTTCTTATATACATTTATATTATGAGAATAGCTCATATGCCATATTTCATGGGGAAAAAAGCAGGGGAAATTAGCGAACGAGTGCAGGTTGGATGTTGCCAAGTGATAATTAGCCAGTTCCAGGTATATGGCACTATCTATCTATCTATTGCCAGATGCCTCAATCCTGAACAGGGTGGCCACAAACAAATCACCTCCATGTCACTCTGTCCCCTGCCATTTCACTACCACGCTCCCAACTCACACCCCCCTCTCTCATATACCTCTCCACTCCATCCCTCCATCTCATCCTCGACCTCCCTCTCCCTCTCACCCCCTCCACCTCACTCACATACACTCTCCTTGTCAGTCTTTCACTCTCCATCCTCTCCACGTGCCCAAACCACCTTAACGTGTTTCTCCTAACGCTTCCCATCACGTCCTCAACCACACCACAAGGCTTCTTCACTTCCTCATTTGTTAGTCTGTCTCTCCATGTGACTCCACATGCTCCTCTCAAATAACTCATTTCCACTGCTCTCACTCTTGACTTCTGTCCTTCCAACAGGGTCCAAGCTTCACTTCCATATGTCAGAGTTGGTATCACAATACTGTCATGTAACAACTTTTTCACTTCCATGCTCACCTCCCTGTTTCTTATCACTGCTTTCAACAAACCAGCAACCTTCCTTACCTGCTGTACCCTTTCGAGCACTTCACCCTCCAGACTTCCATCCTTACTCATCACACTGCCCCAAGTACTTAAATTCACTCACATTCTCCATTTCCTTCCCATCCAATCTCACTGTACACTCACTGGCTTCACTTCTCTCGAAGACCATCACTTTACTCTTCCCCACATTCACCTTTAGATTCCGTTTCTTACACACTCTCCCAAACTCATCTACCAAGCCTTGCAGCTCCCCTTCGTCTTCACTCAACAACACAGTATCATCTGCAAACAACAGTACAGGGAGTTTCCAAACACTGCCCTCTCTCACTAGGGCTGCTCCAACATCCACTGCCCGACCTTGTATCTCTTATAACCCCATCCATGTACAGATTTTGAACAACCATGGAGACATGACACTTCCTTGTTTCAATCCAACCTTCAAATGGAAAGATTCGCTCAGTTTGCCATCCACACGCACTGCAGCCTTAGCACCCTCATACATACTCTTCACTGCCTTCAACAACTTCCCATCCACTCCATATATTCTTAATACCTTCCACAAACCTTGTCTATCCACCCTGTCATATGCTTTCTCCAGATCCATGAAGGCTGCATACAACTTCTTGCCCTTCTCTAGAAACTTTTCCACTACGGATCTAAGAATGAATATCTGGTCTACACAACCTCTTCCCTTCCTAAAACCTCCTTGTTCTTCTCCAACTAATTCCTCAGGAATTTCCCTAACTCTGTCAATAAGTATCCTACCATATATTTTTCCTATTACACTGAGAAGGCGTATGCCCCTATGATTACCACACACTGCTTTTTCCCCTTTTCCTTTGTACAGAGGAATAATTATACCTGACTTCCAATCCTCCGGGACTCTACCCTTCTCCCAAGCCAATCTGCACACCTTCCACATCCATTCTATTACTCTCTCTCCCCCATGCTTCAGCATTTCACCACACACTCCATCAATTCCTGGGGCTTTCCCCATTTTAACTTTCTTCATTGCTTCCACACTTCCATCTTGGTGATTTCTTCCTCTCTTCTCACAACCCTCCTTCTCCCTGCCATTCCCCAGCCACTTATACTTGCATTACTTTCATTCTCTATGTTCAACAGTTCATTAAAGTGTTCTCTCCATCTGTTTACTTTTTCTCCCTTCTCCACTAGTAATCTACCATTTTTATCTTTTACACCCCCCACTGACTTCGTTGGCACCTTGTCTAGCTCTCTTTACCTCCTTCCAGAACATTTTCTTACATTCCCTCCACTTTGCACTCAAATTCCTTCCAAATTCCTCATCCACTCTCTTCTTACTCTCTCTTACTAATCTTTTCACCTCTCTCCTCCTCACTACATACAGTATAACTCTCTCGTCCGTCTCTCAGCTTCTTTGTCACCCCTGTTCCTCATCCACTCATTATATGCTTTCTTCTTTTGTGCCACAGCCTCTCTCACCTCTTCAGTCCACCATGCTGTTCCCTGAACCCCCTTTCGTCTTCTCTTCACCCCACACACCACCTCACATGCTGCACAGATTTCTTCTGTGAATACCTTGCACACACCCTCCACGTCCCTCATCTGTTCCAATCTATATTTACCCAATCGCTCCTCCACTTCCCTTCTATATTCAGCCTTTATTCCATCCTCTTGTAACTTTTCTACCCTCCTTGTAACAAATACTTCCTCCTGTCTTTCCCTTCTTCTCTTCCTCCATCTTGTTTGGATTCTGATTCTGGCCACCACCAAGTGGTGGTTAGAAAGTCCACTCCCCCAACCTCTATATACTCTTGCATCCATTATACATCTTCTCATCCTTTCATCAACACACACACAGTCAATCATTGCCTTCCGTTCATTCATTCCCCCGTCCTCTCTTCTCACCACTCGCCATGTATACCTATGGATCATTTTGTGCCTGAAGAGGGTATTAACTACCACCAACCCCCTCCCAGCACAAATGTCCACTAAAGCACTGCCATTCTCATCCATCTCTGCAGGCACACTCCACTCACCAACCACTCCATCCACCTTCTCATTCCCTACTTTTCCATTCATATCTCCAATCAGAAACACTCTCTCATTCCTTTCAAACTTTTCCAAGCAGGCTTCCATATTTGTCCAAAACTCTTCTCTCACTCTACTTACACGATCTTGCGTTGGCGCATACACGCACACAATTGCCCATTGTAGTCCAACTTTCACTCTTACCCACACAATCCTTGACCCAACTGAGCCAATCTGCACACCTTCCACATCCATTCTATTACTATCTCTCCCCCATGCTTCAGCATTTCACCACACACTCCATCAATTCCTGGGGCTTTCCCCATTTTAACTTTCTTCATTGCTTCCACAACTTCCATCCTGGTGATTTCTTCCTCTCTTCTCACAACCCTCCTTCTCCCCGCCATTCCCCAGCCACTTATACTTGCATTACTTTCATTCTCTATGTTCAACAGTTCATTAAAGTGTTCTCTCCATCTGTTTTTCTCCCTTCTCCACTAGTAATCTACCATTTTTATCTTTCACACCCCCACTGACTTCGTTGGCACCCTGTCTAGCTCTCTTTACCTCCTTCCAGAACGTTTTCTTACATTCCCTCCACTTTGCACTCAAATTCCTTCCAAATTCCTCATCCACTCTCTTCTTACTTCTTACTCTTTCTTACTAATCTTTTCACCTCTCTCTTCCTCACTACATATAACTCTCTCGTCCGTCTCTCAGTTTCTTCGTTGCCCCTGTTCCTCATCCACTCATTATATGCTTTCTTCTTTTCTGCCACAGCCTCTCTCACCTCTTCAGTCCACCATGCTGTTCCCTGAACCCCCTTTCGTCTTCTCTTCACCCCACACACCACCTCACATGCTGCACAGATTTCTTCTGTATATACCTTGCACACACCTTCCACGTCCCCCATCTGCTCCAATCTATATTTACCCAAACGCTGCTCCACTTCCCTTTTATATTCAGCCTATATTCCATCCTCTTGTAACTTTTCTACCCTCCTTGTAACAAATACTTCCTCCTGTCATTCCCTTCTTCTCTTCCTCCATCTTGTTTGGATTCTGATTCTGGCCACCACCAAGTGGTGGTCAGAAAGTCCACTCCTCCAACCTCTATATACTCTTGCATCCATTATACATCTTCTCATTCTTTCATCCACACACACAGTCAATCATTGACTTCCGTTCATTCATTCCACCGTCCTCTCTTCTCACCACTCGCCATGTATACCTATGGATCATTTTGTGCCTGAAAGAGGGTATTAGCTACCACCAACCCCCTCCCAGCATAAATGTCCACTAAAGCACTGCCATTCTCATCCATCTCTGCAGGCACA
>JAGKTI010024280.1:0-14447 GCA_018397915.1 Birgus latro | reverse complement strand
TCCCTCCCCTCCCATGCCTCCCTCTGACCCCTCTCCCTGACCTCCTACGCTCCCTCTCACTCCTGTCACTTGCCCTCGATACCTTCTAATGTGACCTAACAATCTACCCTAACCTTCCCCCATGCCCAACACACAACAAAACTTACCCTACACACACTGCTGCATGATCCCTGCCCTCCCATGCCACCCCTTGCCCCCTCTCCCCTCCCCATCTACCTTCTGATTCCTGCCCCTTGCCCTCCTGTATCTCCTAACCTGCCCTAACCTTCCTCCTTGTCATCACAACACACTACTTGCACCATACACTGTTAGTGAATCCCTGCCCTCCACTGCCTCCCTTTGCCCAATCTTCCTTGCCTTTTACCCCTCTTGTGCTGCATACACTACTTACCCTCTATATTCTAACATACTGCTTGCACTCCCTACTCCCAGCCTCTATCTCCTATCTTCCCTATCCTCTCTACTCCTTGTGCTGGCCCTATTCCTTACCCACTGCCCCTATCCTTGCCTTCCTGTCGTTCCTATTCCTTCTATCCCCAGTAGCTGTTCTGGCCTCCTGCTTCTTGTTATCTCTGTTTTCATTTTCCCCATTTCCCTGCCCCTATATTTCATGTCCCTTCTCCCTACCCTTTGTTCTCTGTCTCCTGAGCCTGTCGTCTGTCCTCTGCACCCCTATTCCCTGCCGTCCATCTCATAATCCCTATCTCAAGTTTTGTACACCCCTGTTCAATCCCCCTACATACTATACAACACCACACCACCATCCTCATACACTGTGCTAGAAAATCCATACACCCCAGTAGTCTCTATCCCCCTGTCTGCTCATCACCCCCCTCCCCCGTTTAATGCCCCTGCTTCTTGCCCTCTGTATTCTGGTCTCCCTGTCCTCCGTCCTCTGTTCCTTGCCTTTACACACACACACACACACACACACACACACACACACACACACACACACATACACACACACACCGGACTAAAATACCTAACATCCACAGAACACAATGATGAGGACTCCAAAATACACTAAAATCGTATAGTCGCAGTAAGAACATAAACACACAAAAATTATGTCCTATGGCTGCACAGATACAAATACCATATATCAAAATCTATATCACTCTTCAAAGTGAAATATGGCATGAGTCTGAATAGTAAGTGATGCAAAAATATGAGTATACTAAATGCTGCCATCAACATTCTCTCTTCCCCAGCCACTCAAGTTCATTCAAAAAATCCAAAATAGAGTAACTTGACCTGTTCCACCCCTTGTTTCACCCCTCTGTTCCCCTTCTCTCTCTCTCTCTCTCTCTCTCTCTCTCACGCACACACACACACACAAACTTTACCCATTATTTTCTTCACTCCCTCTCCCTATTTTTTTCACCTTTTCCTGACAGAATTTGTTGCCTTTTCTCTTTTCCTATCAAATCACTTCTCTCCTATAACGTATTTTGCACCGAATTTTTGCAATCTATCTATCTGTTACTTTCCTATCAATTCATACTTCAAATTCTCTCTTTATCTACCTATCCATCCCTCCACCTATCTGTTCATTTGTCTATCCATCCATGCATCCATCTATGTCTGTCTCCATAAATCGATCTATCTGTGTATCTATCATTGGTCAGATTCATTACTCCCAGATTTGGTCATAAACGAATCGCCTTCATTTCATCCTGTCCTCCGGGATCAGGCTGTCTTCTCTCCAACCTACCTCCCCTCACTCATACTGCAGACCCATCCACCCCTTCCCTCCATCTCATCATCAGTCTACCCCTCCTTCCACCCTCCCTTTCCCTCCATCTTTTCCTGTCTCTCCCTTCTTCCTTCCCCTTCCTAGCAATCTCTCATTCTCCATTCTCTCCACATAGTATTTCTCCTAACGCTTTCAGTCACACCCACATCACAAAGCTCCTTTACTTCCTCATTTTTTTCTCTCTCTCCATGTAACTCCATATGCTCCACTCAGATAACTCATTTCCACTGCTCCCTCTTGATCCGTGTCCTTCCAACAGGTCTAGGCTTTACTTCCACACATTTGAATGGGGATTACCGTGTTGACGCGCTTTTTTTCTTCTTCAATGCTGACTTCCTTATTTCTTCACACATATATCGTACGAACGTGTGTATGTATGCATGTATGTACCGGTAGAGTATGTAAACTAAAAAATACATGACAAGCACTTTTAACCCTATACGTATGTTACGATTATCAGCTTCAATTTTACTAATTTCTACAACTCACACTGAAATACCATCAGATGAGTTAGTAGTGCAAGGTGTGGCTCTCACCTTATTCCTGTAGGGCTGACTGTCGGGCGGTGTGGACGGTGGGGGGAGAGCCTTTTGAGTTGGTATCCTTTTCTTGCACTTCTGTAAAAAGATTTTTCATTAATATTTGGTTTGGGCCACTTCTCTCTCTCTCTCTCTCTCTCTCTCTCACACACACACACACACACACACACACACACACACCGCTATCGGGTCGGAGGAGGTAAAAGATGGTGTTGATATAATTTTTTTTTCACCTTCAGTTTGTTTCACGCACCTCAAGGGCAGAAATAAATAATGCTTTCACTCTACATCCCTTCCACAGCACTTCTTCGTTACTAGCACCATACCTAAGTGTTAATCTACTGCCACAACTCAGCATTCAAGACTGAGAGACGGCAATGTTGGAGAAAGTTAAAGAAATGAGAGTATAGTAACATCCGTAAACACGTTAGCATTACATCGAGCAGAAATAAATAATGTTTTCACTCTACATCCCTTCCACAGCACTTCTTCGTTACTAGCACCATACCTAAGTGTTAATCTACTGCCACAACTCAGCATTCAAGACTGAGAGATGGCAATTTGAGGCCACGGTAAAGTAAAGAGGGTATAGCAGTACATCCTTTATCACGCTAGCACTATATCCGGTTCTACCACGTCTCTACCATCAGTCAGTCATAGAGTTATCCGGCTCTATCACAAGTCTCTACCATAAATCAGTCATAGAGTTAGCTGGCTCTACAACAAGTCTCAACCTTAAGTCAGTCACAGAGTTAACCGGCTCCACCACATCTCAGTCATAGTTATCCGGCTTTACCACAAGTCTCTACCATGTCAGTCACAGAGTTATCCGGCTCGATACCTTAAGTCAGTCATAGAGTGTATCACAAAAGTCAGAGTTTTCAGGGCGATATGAGAGCAGCGGCAGTAATCCTCACTCCCGATTGTTAAACAGTATTTTTGAGTGGCCTGGAAGGTCAATACCATCACAGCGCTAACGAGGGCAATTATGTATTGCTTCCTAATGGCTGGTTCGGTAGATTACGCGAATACAGGCGAATACAAAAACGAATACAGAAGGGAATACACAGGCGAATACATAGGCAAATACACAGGCGAATACACAAGGGAATACACAGGCGAATACACGAGCGAATACACAGGCTAATACATAGGCGAATACACAAACTAATGCACAGGCGAATACACATGCGAACACACAAGCGAATACACAGGCAAATACACTTACCCCACTAACTCACTGAAAGATGCATGGTCATCTCTCATCCCCTCCCTGTACCCGGGATTAGGGGGATGATTTTAACAGGGCATTTGTCAATAGTATGAATGATGAGTGATAAATATGCGTTTTGATAAAGGGGGATGCTGCCCTGCTACCACTGGTGTGTGTGTGTGTGTGTGTGTGTGTGTGTGTGTTAGAGAGAGAGAGAGAGAGAGAGAGAGAGAGAGAGAGAGAGAGAGAGAGAGAGAGAGAGAGAGAGAGAACATTTTGTCAGAAGCGTATAGTCCTACAGTTAGCAATTTCAGGCCAAATCCAGGTAAGAAGAGGAAGGCATCAGCAAGAACACACGCAAATCATCCTAAAAGGGCAAATGTAACATCATAATCACAATAATTACAGTAGCCCAGTTCCGTCAGATAAAAAAGAGGGGGTTGCAGAATCCCTACTAATCTCTATGCTGTCTAAAATCGTCAGGTTGTAGCAAGAACGAACTAAATCCTAAAAGGGCAAATTTAACATCATGGTCACAGCAATTACATTTGGCCAGTTCCGCCAGATTAAAAATAAATAAAGAGCTGCAGAACCACAACCTACATTAACCTCTGTTCTGTTTAAAATCGCCAGGTTGTAGCAAGAACGAACTAAATCATGATAAAAAAAAGGGCAAATTTAACAGCCTGGTCACAGCAATTAAGGGTGGGTGAAACTGCCCCAAACTTCTGCCTTTTCTTTTTCCACACAACACAAACCATAATTAAACTTTTTAAAACTTGGACCAAACCACCAGATAAATACCCTTTGATGAAAACCAGGAAGTTGAGAGAGAGAGAGAGAGAGAGAGAGAGAGAGAGAGAGAGAGAGAGAGATATAGAGGGGGCGGGGGGTGGGGTCTCGCGGAAGTGTTGACCACCGATGAAAAGAGAAAAATAAGTGAGAAATATAACGGAGAAATGAAAGAAATATCAAAGGAATATGAGACAGAAATATAACAGACATAAGGATGAAATGCAAGAGAAAAAATATATCAGACAAAATGGAGAAATGTGAAATAAAAGACAAATACAGCAGACACAAGAAATGGAAGAGAAAATATAAAAGAAATACTGAGTGGAATAGATACAATGGGAAAATATGAGAGAATATAAGAGAAAAAAAACGAAGTATAAATTATATTAAGCAAGGCTGGAGGAAGGTCTGGCTCGTATAGTTTAACCCTTTAAGTCCAATGACGTACAGATGTTTTTCTAATTTTGTTATATAAAACACTGGAGAGAGATGCCTTCACGCGGTGACACAGATATAACCGGTCGCTCTGCTGTCCGGTTATACAAACGTCCCTCAACTACCTCCTTATCCCCAGAAATGAGGATGGAAGACTGCAGAAGAGCAAATGCAGCCTGTAGTCCACCAGGTTCACGTTACGATATGTCACAAGCCACAACACATTAAGACAAACTTTTCGGACTAGAGTTTGGATAAAGTTAGACAGAAACTGAGTTAGATAAAGTCTGTTAAATAAAATGTGAGTTAGTCTGATAATGCAAACTAAAGTTTGATAAATATAGTTTGCGAAGCATGTCACTAGAATGAATGTTACTGATGTCTAACTCCATATCGAAGAGTATATACTGTATAAGGTAAAGGACATCGCCTGAAAATAGACTAAATAAAAACTACGACACCAGGTTGCAGGAGTTTACACGCGCGCGCGCACACACACACACACACACACAATAAATTCACCTCCCACTTAAACTTTCATTCAGACGTTACTTCATGTATCGCATGATATATTTATATGAAGAGGAATCATCATCATCACCATAATTATCATTATCCTATATTGATATATGAGGTGGATGAGAAAATCAACGAATTATAGCTTCACTCTAACCAAGAAAATCATCATCATCATCATCATCACCCTTTTCTCACTAACACATGAGGTGGGTACCAGTAGAAAAGAGAAAATATATGAAAAATAACTATTCTAATCCACCACCACCACAATCACCACCATATTCACTACCACCACCACTACCATTGTATCTTCAGTAACTCAAGGGATAGATAACAGACAAAATATCCGAAATCTAACTCTAATTCCACCCCCCATCAGTTTTCAAAAAGCTATACACAGAAATAAAAAAGCATCGGATTCTGTAACAAGTAGTATTTAATTCCACTGTGTCCCTCAAAGACCGAAAAGTTTGCTCGTTTTATCTGGATTTGCCAGAGAGAGAAAGAGAGAGGGGGGTACAAATGCACTTGTTTACAGATATATACACAAACACCACAGACAAACGCATACACAAACACAGATAGACACAGCCACAAACGTACATACTAACTAGTGTAAAAATGGACATACAGACACACAGACACTCGTGTAGACAGAAAGACTTAGTTACTTATGCAGACGAAAAAAGGCGGTGATGTGTACACACATTCATGTAGATAAAATTACGTACACAGCCACATGTACTGTACACATTTATGCGCTTAAATTAAATAAACACAAATGTACACACGCACAGAACGTTCAATACAATCACCCAAGTAGACAGACAAGGACACACGTAAACAGCAACCATGTAAACAGACAGGTGTACACATCAAACGTACACAGCCACCCACGTACACAACCACCCATGTAGACAGATGGAGACAAACTTCGTATAAATATTCACAGCCACTCATGTAGACAATCAAACACGTACACAACCACCCCTGGTGACGGACATACTCGTAAACGTAAATAACTTCACACAGTCACTCACGCAATCAGACATGTACACAACCACTGATGTGAACAGAGGCTGACAGGCAGATTAACAGACAGGGAGAGATGTTATGTTTTTCTTCTGGGCAGAGTTGTGAAAGCAGTGAAGACAAAAATGCTGTCAGCTGGTGAAAGGTGGGCGATAACACACACACACACACACACACACACACACACACACACACACACACACACACACTCATACATCAACACACCCTATTACCACACCCACACCCACAAATACACACACCATACAACCACACTCCCCCACGCACACATACAGGCACCCCATATATCCATACACCATACCACACACAAATACACCCACTCCCCGCACGCACACACACACACACAAACACCTACTTACGTACATACACCCAAACACGGCCACAGCGCCATGTTTGTTTAGTTATGCCATGAATAAATGGAAAAAGGCCAGCTATCTGATCGAGAAATTTTCACCCTCAGATGAACTCACGCCGCATGTGTGTGTGTGTGTGTCAGCCCGGGTAGTTGTGAACGTCTGTCTGTCTGTCTACTTGGTGTGACTGTACGTATTTAAGTCTACATGAGTTTTGGTGGCTCTGTGTTTGTCTGACTACATGGTGACTGTGTGCGTCAACATGGTGGCTGTGTGAGTATCTACATAGTGGGGGTGCGCGTATGTTAACATGGTGGATGTGTACGTGTGTCCATTGTGGATGTGTACGTGTGTACATTGTGGCTGTGTGCGTGTACATTATGGCTGTGTGCGTTTGTGTACAAGGTGGCTGTGTACGTTTTTGTCTGTATGGTGGCTGTGTACGCGTCTGTCTGTATGGTGGCTGTTTGTTTGTCTAAATGGTGGTTTGGCAGGTTTGTGTTCATGGTGGCTGTGTGTCTACATGATGGTTGTGTGCGTGTTTGTGTACATGGTGGCTGTGTGCGTGTCTACATGGTGGCTGTGTGCGTGCGTCTACATGGTGGTTGTGTGCATGTTTGTGTACATGGTGGCAGTGTGCGTTGGCCTACACGGTGGCAATGTGCGTGTTTGTCTATATCAGTGGTTCTCAAACTTTTTGGTATCGTTACCCCCGGCAGTGCTGTGACAGATCACCATTACCCCTACGCCATTCTTCTTCAGTTATGTGAAGTTAAAGGAAAGAAAAATATTGGAATGCTTAATTTTAATGCATTTTATGTGTAAGAAATTAATTTTACTTAAGAAATAAAGAATTTAGACATTCCTTTGACAAAAAATTGAAATGAAAGCATTCTTCCTTTTATTACAAATTGGAATTAAAGCATTACTTCTTTGGTAATTAACAGAAAATAGACATTATTGCTGTATTATTTTTTTTATTTTTTTCATTTATTTATTATTATTTTCAATTTACTCCAAAGTGCCTCGTTACCCCCCAGAAACGGCTTCATTACCCCCACGGGGGTAATTACCCCCAGTTTGAGAACCACTGGTCTATATGGTGGCTGTGTGCGTATAAGCTTCATGTACAAGTATGATTGTGTCTGTTTACGGGAGCGATCGTGTGGGTCCTTCTCGACTTTTCATGGGTGGCTGTGTGCTCACGGATACACAAATATTTTGGGGGAAATGTCGAGTTGCGAGATGTTTGCAAAGGGGGAAAAAAATGATGACTTGTTCGGAAAATACACTGCACGGTATAATAATTACGAAATCCATAAATACACTATTAAGTGGCCTTGCTAAAGGATAGATACCACCTTCATTAACCGATACACATTGAGTTGGAAAAAAGAGTTGGATGATAGCACAGATAAACAGTCGTTAACAGAGTACAATAGCGTCAGCGTGATCAGCCCGACGCTTCCAGTTTTAATGGAGGCTCAAGATTTAAACTGCCGAGTGAGATGCAACAGCAAAACATAAACTGTGATCAAAGCATCCTTAATAATATGTTCAGTATACTCTCTACATATCCACAATTATCTATACTTACGGCCTGCCTCCCCTAGATGAGTAAGACGCTGAAGAATCGATGAATTCAGGGAGCAAAAGCACACACAACAATTCAAATACGTGCGAAGCAAAAGGTGGCGGGCGTCCTGTGTATTCCTCCGCGGCAGCCAGGTAGGAGGTGGGTAGCACCTGGTGTATTCCTCCGCGGCAGCCGAGTGAGAGGTGGGTAGCGCCATGGAATACTCTGAGGCTAAGGATGTCTTCTCTTCCCTGATCTTATATTTTACTTACTACACCTTATTTTCTTGAAAGTTAATTAAAAGACGTAATATCCTTTTACACCAAAGTGCCTTGAACAAAAATAAACTGGTAGGGAGGAGTATTTTCAAAGCTTTGACGAGAATCTGTTGCTCCGCGAGAAAAAGTAGTGCGTGCGGTGAAAGGTTTTCTGTTAACTACCCCATATTCACCCTGTGAACTTCGTGTATTGCGCCCTGCCATTCTCCTGCAGCAATTTTTATTTATTTATTTATTTTCTTAAAATATCGACACTGACTACACAAGTAATAAACAGGGTAATATTAAAGGG
The DNA here is from genome assembly GCA_018397915.1 of Birgus latro. Taxonomy (NCBI): domain Eukaryota; kingdom Metazoa; phylum Arthropoda; class Malacostraca; order Decapoda; family Coenobitidae; genus Birgus; species Birgus latro. The sequence goes on along the minus strand of JAGKTI010024280.1, from coordinate 5,638 downwards.
CCATTGATTGGTAAGGCAAACATGCCGATTTAAATATCAGAATGCGTGTTGCTCCGTGGAAGAAAGTACTCGGAGATGTGTTTGGCTTCTCCCTAATTCTGCCTATTATGCCATATTCTCCTGTGTGTTATACGACAAATAAATGTTGGCTCCTTGTGTATGGTTTGTCTATTATGTGTCATCGGAGCAAGTCATTCTCCATCTTCATACTCACACCCCACAAAGCCATAGAGCATTATTTTCTAATTTGAATTGAACTGAAATACCTGACAAAGCGATAATAATAATATAATAATAATAATAATAATAATAATAATACAAAATTCCTTGGTAAAATGCAATAATACTACCACCATCAATAACAATGTAAAATACAGTATCATTACTACAATAACAATATAATAATTAAAATAACTATACTGTCAGTACCGCTGAGAAAATTATGTCCCTTCGATACGTCGTCTTTTTCAGTAGTTTTAGTATATACATACCAGTACGAGTTTGATTTTTTTTTTTTTTTAGGTTAGTAGTCATGGATTTCAACATTTTTACCAGTACATAAATAACACCCAGATACCACACTGTCGTCTATAATTTTCCAGAGATTAATAACAGCTAACCTAACCTAATGTAAATTAACTTAGCCTAACATGATGTCTTAAATTGAAAACAGCGTCCTGTGTGGAACCCAAATGTAAAATATAATAATAATAATAATAATAATAATAATAATAATAATACTAGGTTGCAAGATAAGTTTACAAAAAAAAATTCTATTAAGGAAATACACTGCACGGTATAAAAAAAAAAAAAATCCATGAATACACTACTTACAAATCTTGACTTAGTGACTCTTCAAGCTAGAGGGGTTAGATACAACCTCCATTAACCGCTAGACCTCTTCAGAGTTGGAAAAAATCGTCTGAAGATAGCAGGGATAAAACTGGAAAGCCGTTACCCACAACCTGACGCTTCCGGCTCAAGATGATTTAAATTGCCAGGTGGGACAGAACTGAGAAACATAAACTGTGATCAAAGCGTCATTAATAATATGCTCAGTATTGTCTCTACGTATTCACGATTATCTATACTTACGTCCTGCTTCCCCTAGATGAATCAGACGCAGAAGATTCGACGGATTCAAGAGGCAAAGACACAAGACATTACTAGACCTTCGAAGTGAGAGGTAGCCTGCATCTTGTGTATTCCTCCGCGGGGGCAGAGATAAGCATTAGGTCTTCTGCATTCCTCCGTGACTAAGGATGCCTTCTAATTTATCTTCCCTGATTTTACATTTTGCTTATTATGTCTTGTTTTCTTGAAAGTTATTTTCTGCACGTTGTAACTTTTTACATCACCACTGTATGAACAGTAAAGTGCCATCGACAGTAAGAAACTGGCAGGGAAAAGACGCTTTGTTACCCTGGGGAAGAAATGAGCGCGTGATGTTTCCAGTAATTCTCTACTTTACATAGCTAGCATAATACGCCCTATCATTCCCTTTCCATCTCTCTATTTTAAATATATATCGACAATGATGAAGGTATTATTAAAGAGCCAGAGAATCTAGAAAGCTTCTGCAAGAATGTTGCTCTGCGAGAGAAAGTAAAGTAGTACGTGAAAGCTAACAACACGGCTCACTCAACGAATTCTGTATATTATGCCCTGCCATTCTCATGCAATATTTTCCTATAACGACATTGATTAACTAAGGCACTAGGCAATATTAAAATGCCATAAAGTGGCAAGAAAAAGATGCTGAGCTAGAAAGCCTCATAAGACGAGGAATGTGTGTTGCTCCCCGGAAGAAAGTAGTCCGCGATGGGCTTGTCTATCAAGTAACTCCCAACCAATTCTTTTCTACTAAGCCGCATCATACGTTAGTGTTGTTCACATTGTTTTTTTTTTTACATTACCAATTTACAAATAATAAGTAAGGTAACAGCACCACAAATTAATAATATAATAAAGGCAGGATGTTTTAAACCCAAACTAACGAATGTGTGGCGCCATGGATAAAGGTAAAGCGTGATGAGGCGGAGCAGACACACCTGCTCGAACAAGTGATCGAGCGAAGGAAACGATGCACAGGGTTGGTACTATTGCACTTGAATCTAAACCTTTGGCGAAACCCTGTGCTTCATTTCCTCACGGTGGTCACACGCTTCTGGCAAATGTGCCTGCGTCAACGTCCGTAATTTGCGACCAAGATGGGGGTAGACTTACCTTCACCTCGGGATGGAAGTTGGGTAGATTCTTCCTTACACTCGCACAGACACTCCCGGAAATATTGCTCGTCACTGCTAGGGATATTATTCGTTCAGTTTGTACACGGAAACCCGCCACAGAGCGTCTAAACCCGCCGCGAAACGCCACAAAACCATAAAAACAACAAACACGCGGATCCAACTTTGGGCACTCCATGACTGAGATGCATGTGGTGGCGGTGGACGGGGCTTATGCAGTTACGTCCCGTGGAAATCTCTAACAACCACAAACTGAACTGTTTAGCTTCACCCATGTATCGATACTCTGAACACTTCGGTAAAGACAAAACGATTTTATTTCAGTACGCTATCTAGATTCGGACCGAGGGGGCACTGCATTTTTTAAAACGAAATTAGTGCAATCTAATATACCCATGAAAACCGACCCTGGGCTCCTACCGCAAGAAATAAACTGAACTTTCTGTCTTGACATTCAGCCCGAGGACGTCACTTGCGTCATGATTCTTGACATCACACGATCGCTCTCTACAAATAAATAACCTCCTGCTGGTTTGATGGGCTAGGCATGACCAGACCTATAGTAAGGCATGATGACAGGGACTGACCAAAAACAACTGTAGTGAATAGATGGTTGCATGTGTAACGTGTTTGAAGGGGTCAGTAACTACCTTCATTAACTTCCCTTCAGTACGAGTTCCTAAATTTGATTCTGGCAACAAGATTTTTTTTTAAAATCCATTACAGACATCTTCCACCCAAGGGAATGAAGCAGACTGAACGCCTTTTCACAATTTACACTGCTGTCATTTCTTTTTCTAGCTAATTAAGCCTCCCCTGATGAAGTTAATGGTAGTATCCTATTCCAGCAATGCAAGACCATCGTATTCAGCGAGGGAGTCACAGGAACCTGAAGAGTTACTACTGGTATTAATAGACCCACTCATGGTTAGTACAACTCGTTTTCTCTTCAAGCTGTATCAATGATTTTATGCAGTTGAGTGAGGTACAGACATCCGAGTTAATACTATGATCATTAACCCTTTCAGACCAAAAAAAGGACAGGCAGATCGTAAAAAACCTGGAATGAGACTGACCAGGAAGGGTGCCAGAGACGAGCACCATGGAGAGCCGCCATTAGGTGACCAATGCCAATGCATGTTTGAGACTTGTTCAACAATACAAACAATAAAATTCGACACTTCTAGCATTCTATTTCAGCTAATGGTAGATAGTCTATTTCAGATGAGTGAATCACTGAAGCCTGAGAAAAAAAAAAAAAATAAATAAACTATACATATATGGCAGATGGTCAAAGAGGAGTGTCTTGTCCGTGGCACTAACAGAACTTGGCACCTCCACTCTCTGATTAGGTTCTGCAAATGCATCTAAGCTCTCATTCCCTATCACCTAAGAGGGGAATGGTGAACTGCAGGAGGGAGCAACTTCAGCCTGCAATCCACTGGGTTCAGGTTCAAATGACCCTGAGGCTACCACTACTACTACCACCACCACTACTATTATTACAACTACTACTACAACCACCACTACTACTACTATTACATATGTGGGAAAACTCACCAATAATTCCACGACAAGAATCGGTACACACACAGCATCACAGTCCTTCACCCCGACACATCTGCGCGTCACACCACACTTTCAAAAACAAAAACCGGAAAAAATTTTACATGATTACCTTTGATCATATTCGTGGGGATAATGTATGCAGATTTGACTCGGCCCAAACACAAATTTTTGAGGACAAAGGATGGGTTGAAAATGCGAAAAAAAATAACAACACTTCACATGGGGGAATATTACCATAATTTTATTTGCTGTCATACATGGCACCAAAGTGACAAACAAAAATTTAATTCTAACGTGAATATATCCTACATATATACCAGTATGCTGCACAGGCTGGCTTTACTTTTAATCCTTTCAGCCTGAGTTGGGCATTTTTATTTTATTTTTGCTATTACCAGACTTGATTCAACTTGGGAGAGCATCCAAGCCATGAATGGGTTACTATCCATCTTTTCATTTACCGTATAGTTTATCTTTGTTACAAACAGACTATTTGCCTCAACTTGGATCACCCCTACTAATGCAGGGGTTAATAAAAGCTACATCTACACCTCTCCGTTCTGAAAACTCTTGTGGAAAAAATAAAAAAATAAATCATCAGGAAACAGCAAAACCAATATAAAAAATTATGTCCTCTGGCTGAATGGGTTAAAATTAACTTGCCAAACAAATTCAAATTGGAACCAATGTTGACTCAAAATTCTTTACTTCCACTTAAGGTTATACAGGCAATCCTCAAAAAAAGTCAGGGGGATTGTATTCAAGTTAGTTAGGGGCTCGTATTCTCATTAAGTTGACGAATCTCCCTAACACCTCTTCCCAAGAAATTTGTTTTGCTTATTACATTTTGCCATTCTCTTCTGTGTTATATCATTCTAATATTGCTATACTCTGCATACGTAATGTGCAAACCAATATTAACTACTGATATCCTAAATTAAATAACTACGGAGATGTTAAGGGGCTTCCTTACCTGATGAGAATATGCACTCAGGAGGCTCTCTAGCATCTCTACCAGTTTATTTCCGTATGAAGCATCTTAATCATCCCTTGTATGTTATATATACAATTTATCTTGGAACTAACAAGACAAAAATAACCTGAAAAAGAACAACATGGCATAGTTAAAGGTCCCAGACAACCTCCAATGATCACAAAACTACCATCCAAGAGTGTGCTGGCAAATTGGTAATCAAAATTAAAAAACTTCAACACTCTCATGATAGTGACAACTCTTGCATTTTGTCATGGCAAGTGCCAGACAATTTTATTTAGCTAAGACTACTAGGAAACTGAGAATGCCATTACTGTCCCCATTCACCCTCTCACTGTCCGGATAACTCTATTACAGACGGGTCCTGTTATACGAGCATCCTCTATATAAGAATCTGATGATATGAAAATGGGCAACACACACCCAAATTTGGTGATGCAAGCAGGGTCAGTTAACTAACCTTTATTTTCCCATAAGCTATGTGCTTCATAATATGGTTTTACTCTTTTTTTTTTTTTTACAAGCCTTTTAAGTGAAAAATAATTGCTAATTCATAAAAATTGTACAAGTGAAATAATTTTGAGCCAAACGAATTTAGATGAAGACTAACTGTACAATATATCTCACTCTGATTAAAGGAAACTCTTCACTACTTTGATGTCTTATTAACCCGTTCAATACAATAAGATATGGTGCTTCAATTACTTTTTCTGCTACCTCCATATGATTTTATTCAGCTTGGGATATCTACAACAGTGAAGGGATATATAAAATCAATATCTAACTCCTCTAGTCTGAAAAGTCACTCCTAAATAAGTTTCCTGGAGAT
>JAGKTI010024279.1:622-14447 GCA_018397915.1 Birgus latro | reverse complement strand
TTTAATGTGTGTTTCTCTAACATCTTAAGACGCTCGTGTTGTGTCTGGGATAGATTAAAACTGCTCTACCACTCACCGAGTTGCGCCGGGCAGTGGTTTGATCCTGATGTTCTGTGACTGAAAGAATTCCTTCCATCATGGATTTACCTGGTTTCCTTAAAAAAATCAGGTAGCCACTGCTTTTGAGCGTCATGGTGTAGTGGTATCAGTGCCTGACTTCTATGCAAGAGGTCCTGGGTTCGATTACCAGTCGAGGAGCGTAAAAGTATATTTGTACACACGCGTTTAATGTGTGTTTCTCTAACATATATATATATATATATATATTCTTAGCATTTTAGATTTCTCCTAAAGCGAAAACAACTGCAGCCATGTAATTCCCTCCACTGACAACAATCCATACATAAGAGCTTCTGCCTGTCAGTCGTAATAAAGGCTGTGGGTTAAGATTAAGGGAGTATGTTTTTGCTTTTTTTTTCACATAACTGACTAGATGGAATCTAGATTTACTGTGTCATTATTCTAGCGACCGACCTGAGCAATACCACTCTACACTATTACATTTAACTGGTGACTGCTGGATAGTATTGGGGAAAGGAGTGGGTACCCTAAAATGGTAGGGAGCAGAAAACATCAAAACTGTGTTATGTGGGAGACTATCATGGCTGCAGCAGACGCACTCACATCACAGGAAAATTCATAAAAAAGAACAGGTGGGGATGATCTCTATCTGTATTCGCCACGCTAGTGATAATAATAATAATAATAAAAATTATGACAATAATAACAATAATGATAATAATAATAATAATAATAATAATAATAATATGTGGTCGTTGCAGGCATCCTTCATCCGCACTCTCAGTGTAGTGGAACTCTATTCCGGGTAACTCTGCACTGAGTGAAAAGCTAAATGAATTCCTGTAAACCAAGAAATCGGTTAATATGCTGGATGGTAAACTTATAATCAATCAATACGTGTTCCCAACGTGTCAACAAGTGAGTTGGTGGAGGTTTAGTGCCCTTCCCCGGAAAACGACTAACTGAAAATGCAAACAAGAAGCCTCGGATCAGGACCGACCAACAGGTGACGACCAAGGACTGTACAAAGTACACATTGCGGATTGCAACATCGAATGTAAGGAGTGCGAATGATGGTGTGAAAGAGAGAGAGAGAGAGAGAGAGAGAGAGAGAGAGAGAGAGAGAGAGAGAGAGAGAGAGAGAGAGAGAGAGATTGTCCAAGTACTTGGAAGTGCAAAAGTGGACATATGTGGATTGACTGAGACTAAATGGTAAAGTGAGAGTGTGAGAGAGTGGGAGTATGGGTAGGGTGTATGTGCGGGAGTAGGTGAGAATAAGAGGGCAAAAGAGGGTGTATGTACTGTCGTGTGCAAAATATGGAAGGAGAATAAAAGAGTATTAATCGGTTGCTTCAAAGATTGTGTGGGTACTGAAAGTGTGAATACAAACGTGGGCAATTGTGTGTGTGTGTATGCACCAACGAAAGAGTGATTGAAGAGTTCAGGGCAAATGTGGAAGCATGCATGAAAAAGACTGTATTTTATTGGAGATATGAATGGAAAAGTAGGGAATGTGAAGGTGGATGGAGTAATTGGTGAGTGGGATGTGCCTGCAGAAGCGAATGAGAATGCCAGTGTTGTAGTGGACATCTGTGCGGGAAGGGGACTGGTGATAGTCAATACCCTCACTGACTCAAAATGATCCACAGGTATATGTGGCGAGTGATGAGAAGGGTTGGTGGTGAACTGAATGAACAGAAGGCAATGGTTGTGTTTGTATGAATGACGCAATAAGAAGGTATGTTACGGATGCAAGAGCATATTATAGAGGTTGGGGGAGTGGACTTTCTGACCACCAGTTGGTGATGGTGAAAGTCTAGGATCAAGTACAATGGAGGAATAGAAGGAGGGAAGGACAGGAGGAAGTAGTCCATACAAGGGATGGTAGAAAGGTTGCATGGGGATGGAAAAAACAGCAGAATATAAGAGAGACGTTGTGGAGCGATTGGGTAATATGATTTGGAGCAGATGGGTGAGGTGGAAGGTGTGTCAGAGATTTCCACAAAACTAATCTGTGCAGCATGTGAGGTGGTGTGTGTGTTGAAGAGAAGACGAAAGGGGGTGCAAGGAACAGCATGGTGGAATAATGATATGAGGGAAGTTGTGGCAGAAAAGAAGAAAGCATATATTGAGTGGATGGGAAGCAGAGGCATGCAGGAAGCTGACAGATGAAAAAGAGTTATTTGTAGAGAGGAAGAGAGAGGTGAAAAAGTTAGTAAGAGAGTAAGAAGAGACTGGATAAGGAATTTTGATGGGATTTGGGTGCAGAGTGGAAGAATTATAAGAAGATGTTCTGGAAGGGAGTCAGGGTGATAAAGAAGTTAACTGAGGAGTGAAAGACAAAAACGATAGATTGATAGTGGAGAAAGGAGAAAAGTGAGCAGTTGGAGAGAACATTTTAACGAACTGTTAAATATAAAGTATGAAAGTAATGTGAGTATAAGTGGCTGGGGAAAGGCTGGGAGAAGGAAGGTGGAGAGAAGGAAGGAAGAGATCAGTAGGATGGAAGTAATGGCAGCAATGATGAAAGTCAAAATGGGGAAAGCCCCTGGAACAGATGAAGTGTGAGGTGAAATGATGAAGCAAAAAAGAAAGATGGTAGTAGAATGGATTTGGAAGTTGTGCATATTGACCTGGGAGGAAAATAGAGCCCTGGAGTATTCGAAGTCAGGTATAATTATTCCCGCATACAAAGGAAAAAGGGAAAAAGAAATATGTGGTAATATTTGGGGCATTTGTCTTCTTAGTATAATTAGCAAATTATATGATAGGATAATACTGAATAAGTTAGCGAAATAACAAGGGAATTAATTGGAGGAGAACTGGGAGGTTTTTAGACAGGAAGAGGTTGTGTCGATCAGATGTTCATTCTTAGGTCTTTAGTGGAAAAGTTTCTAGAGATGGGAAAGAAGTTATATGCGGCCTTAATGGAGTTAGAGAAAGCATATGACAGAGTGAATAGACAAGGAATGTGGAAAATACTATGAATTTATTGAATAAATGAGAAGTTGTTGAATGCCATGAAGAGCATGTATGAGGGTGCTAAGGCGTCGTGCGTGTGGATAGTGAACTGAATGATTTTTTGTCTGAATGTTGGACTGAAACAGGGATGTGTCATGTCTCCATGGCTGTTCAATCTGTGTATGGATGGGGTTACAAAAGAAGAACAAGGTAGAGCAGACGATGTTGGAGTAGCCCTCATGAAAGGGGCCCGCGTTTGGAAACTTCCTGTATTGTTGTATGTAGATGATACTATATTGTTAACTGAAGACGAATGGGAACAGCAAAGCTTGGTGAATGAGCTTGCGAGAGTGGTAAGAAACGAAATCTAAAGGTGAATGTAGGGATGAGTAAAGTTATGCTCTTTGAGAGAAATGAAGTCGCTGAATGTAGGGTGAGGCTTGATGATGAGGAAATGGAAAATGTGAGTGCATTTAAGAACTTTTTCTTTTTAATGCAAGAAAGAAGGAACCAAAGGCCAGGAGCCCGCAAATCATTTTTTCCAAGAAAAAAACAAAAACAATACAAATAGAGCCAAATTCAAGATCCGTTCATTTTGATATGCCTGGACACTGCATTTGAAAGACTGGAGATCATAGGAGTAGAAAATACAGACAGAGGGAGACAGTTCCAGAGTTGACCTGTTGCATAAATGAAGGACTGGGAGTAACGTTTAACTCTTGCATTAGAGAGCTGGACAGAAAAGGGATGAGAGTTTGTTGCTAGACGGGTGCTATGCATCTGTCATAGAGGTGGAGGGATGGAAGCAGACAGTGCAGAGGAGCAGCGACCATTGAAGTAGCGAGAGAAAAGAGATGAAGAGGCAACTGTGCGGCGAAGAGAAAGAGGTTGAAGGGATCCAGGACGAGGAGGAGAGTTAACCCGTCATGTCCTAACTGATTTCCTGCCTCTGCCCCCCCCCCCCAACCCCAACAATTTTTATTTTTTTTTTACATTTTGATTTTTTTTGGGCTCAAACGTCCGCTTTTGGTGAGAAACAACGGAAAATCACAAAAAAAGTGCTCACCTTCGTCCATCATAAGTACTCCGAACAGGTAAGGTCCCCTCCGCCAGGTACCGTATTCTGTCACTGATGTGTCTGGCTGTCATGTTTTCTATGGTAGGTATTATTGTGGGAAACAACTCACAACGGGTTAACATTTATTGATTTGGAACTAATAAACATTTACAACAGCAATATAAGGGTTTTCATACAGAAATATAGGACAAATAAGCATTGTTCCATTGTGCGAACATAGCAAGTTAGGTCACACTGGTCACACATGATTCGCTAAGGTCCTTGTTTCAGCAAACATATCATTTTTTCTACTTGCATAATACTGTTTCAATGACATTAGACCATTTTTCACTTTATGTAAATGTATTCACCAATTTACATTCCTTACGATGATATTTAGCGTAATGATAGCGCATATTTACATACTCAGTGCACTCGCTATGACTGTTCTTTCAACATACATTTCATTTTTTCTACTTGCTTAATAATGTTTCAGTGACATTAGACCATTTCGCTCTTTATGTAAATGTATTCACCTATTTACATTCCTTACGATGATATTTAGCGTAATGAGAGCGCATATTTACGTAGCAAACGCACTCGCTAAGACTCCTGTTTCAACTTAGATTGTATTTTTCCACTTACATTATACTTTTCCACTAACATTACACCCGTTTCCACTTTATACAACTCTTACCACATCTTTACAGGCCTTATTACATTGAGCGTCTGAATATCGCATCATTACATATTGAGCACCCTCGCTAGGAATGTTTCTACTTAGATTCTATTTTTCAACTTGCATAATACTTTTCCACTAACATTACACCCGTTTCCACTTTATACATCTCTTATCACATATAAACAGGCCTTATTATTACACTGAGCGTCTGAATATCGCATATTTACAGGAGATAGATCGTCATATCGCAATCACACCGTATAAAAAATCCAGCAAGGTGTGATACTCCCTAAAGCAAGGGTGAATGCATAACCCGACGTCCCATTCAACACACTCATACTTGGTGTCTTTTCTTTAAGTGCCTGGTGTCACTTTTGAGTTCCCGCAAACATGACACTTGCGTTGGGGCCTAGGTCTGTTGGGCTTGGGAGGGATAGGCGTGGGAAAGTGGCATGCTGCTTTCCTCACGGGAGTTTCTGCGGCAGCCGGAGGCGGGGGCGGTGTTGGGGCCTTTCGACTGCATATTTAGCGATAATTTCTCGAGACAGCTCCCTTACAAACCCTTCAAAGGTCTCCTGAACTCCCGTTGTCATGTCCTGGAGGTGGTGGCAGTTCAGGACCGTGATGTCAAGCAGGTGGAAGAAGAGCTTTTTGTACCACTTCATCGTTGTCCTGTCACACTCCACACTGAAAATCATGGAGTCAGACTGGTCCACCTGCCTCATGTTGATATTGTAGTCAAGGACCAACTCCGGTTTCCAGATGTGGCGCCTCTTCTTGCTGCGGTAATCCACGGAGTCTGTGCGGTGCATCAAGGGGCGGTGAACCGTGGACAAGAGGCAAACAAACTTCTCTGTTGCAAGGATGTTGTTTGCCTTGAAGAAGACAACCTCATTCGTGTCCAGTTTCTGCCCAACCTTGACCATATTCTGATGGCTTACCTTGACGGTGCCACAGAGTCCTGTGTCGTGCAGGTGTAGATAGTGAGCGAGAAGGGGGCTAGTGTACCAGTTATCGAGGTACAGCACGTGACCACGATGAAGGTACTCTTCTATCATTGTCTTTACCACGGCCCCAGACAGTCCAATACTCCGATCTTCTATTATGTCTGTCTGTGCACCGGTGTACAAAACTATATCTTGCACATAACCAGTCCTACAGTCACACATAACAAAGATCTTGAAACTAAAATGGTGTCTTTTTATGGGTATGTGCTGTCGAAAAGAAATATTGCCTCTCCACAACACGGGACTCTCGTCTATGACAAGGTCTCTATAAGGATAGAAGGATGAGCGGAACGTTTCCGGGAGGTGATCAAATTACCAGCCTAATTCTCCTCATTCTATCCGTGTTACTTTCATTTGCAGGATCGCCGGTATCGTAAAAGTGGAGGGGGCTGAGAATTTGCTGAAACTGATTATGGCTCATTACCCTGCCAAAGAAAGGTGTGCTGATGACAGGGTCCGCAGTCCAGTAGGCCGGAATTTGTCTTTTCCGTACAATACCCACCAAAAGAACTAATTCTAAAAATATGAACATCTCTGCAATGGAGACAGGGTATTCATAGAGGAGGGAGTGCCTGCTGGTCGTTCCCTGGCGTTCACTCTCATGGAGCTGCCTGCTTGCAGATAAGTTTGTTTGCTCCACTATGCGCCCCACAAATTCCTCCCCAAAGAAATCTACCCCTGGTGGACCGTGGGTGAATTCCTGGAGCAGTGCAGCCAGACCGCCACTCCTGAGTGAAGGGGTGAATGATGGGAGTAAAATCACTCCCATCTTCCCAGTCACACCTCACACTGGCGTTGCCCTCCATTGTCGCCAACGTGACCTTCGTCGGGGTGGGGAGGAGATGCTGGTGGGGGGGACTGGGGAGGTGGAGAGCAGTGGGCTTCCCTCCTCGTGCTCCTTTTCCCTCGGTCTTTCCCCTTCCCCTTCCCCTTCCCCTTTTGGCCTTGTGAAACATCAGGGGGCTGTGGGGAGGATGTGTGGGAGTATTGGGGAGATTAAGATGTGCTGGGGAGGGGCTCTTCCTCGCCTCCCCACTCCCTCACTGCACAACGTGAGCGCGCTGACTCACTCCCGCCACAACACTTTCCCTTTCACGTTGCTCTCCCGCCACGCCACTTCCGCCCTCGCCTTACAAAACATTAGGCCCATACCTTATTTTTCGCCATGATGGCCCCTCAAGTTCTCAATGGCAGATGTGTTCACGGCCGTACCACATGACAGCACTTCCTACGACTCCGTCCTCGTCCTCGCCCTCATCTTCGCTATTGCCCTCCATTTCTTGTAGGAGCTGGAGAGAGGTGTATGCACGTTGTTTGGGTGCAGGCTGGCCCTCTCTAGCAGCACGATACATAATGTAGCACCGCTTCCTGGGGGTCAGGACCTCCTCATCACAGGACCTCCTCATCACTGCTACTACTCTCCTCCTCTGGCTCCACGTAATCTTTATCCGCCACATCATCGTCGAGTGGCGAATCACTATCGCCTGTGAAGGAGTCCAGGGCGGATTGAATTTCCTCCTCAGAGAGACCTCGGTGCGCCATGTCTGACCTGGGTCACTTCTAACAGGTGAGTGACCGAGGTGAGGGTGAGTGTGGGTGGTGCGGGGTCGCCGTGTGTCCCTGCCTGGTGGTAGGTAGGAGAAGGTCTCCCGCGCCTACGCACCAAAAATGAAGCACGAGATTTGAAAATTGTGCAAATTACGGACCTTGCAATTGCATAACATATGGGTATGTCGTCGTGTGTCACAGTGACAAAATGTTGCGACGTACCCGTACATCGTCAGGATGCCTCTGGTTAATGAGATGAAAAGCCTTTGACTCCACCCTATTGAGAAGTGCTGTATGTTGGGAGTCTCCCCACACATGAGAGTTGTACTCTGCACAGGGGTGAATAAAACCCATGTATAAAGTCAACAACTGTGCAGTGGTAAAGAAGGTACGCAGTTGGCGTAGCACATCCAATCTCTTGGAAGTAGATTTTACAAGAGATGTAATATTGTCTTTCCAAGAGAAGTCCCGAGTGAATGAAACCTCAAGCATGTTCAAGGATGATGCAGGATTGAGCTGGACATTATTAAACATTAGTGGGTACTCCTGTGGAAGATTGTGTCGGGTTGATAGATGTAGAAACCGAGTTTTTAATACATTAAAAACAAGATTAGCTTTACCCCAGTAAGAGATACGAGACAAGTCAGACATTAGGTGTGCTATAACCTCATCCTCTGTTTGCTGAAGTAACTGCTGAGATGGTCGGTGCAAGAACCAATGGAAAGGTGAAGGGTGGAATCATCAGTGTACGAGTGGATAGGGTTAGGTGTACAGCTTAGAAGGTCATTGATGAATAAAAGGAACAGAGTTGGTGATAGGAGAGAGCCCTGAGGAACACCACTGTTGACAGTTCTAGGAGAAGAACGATGGTCGTCTACAACAGCAGCTATAGAATGACCAGAAAGGAAGCTATAGATGAAGCGGTAGACAGAAGGATGGAAACCGTAAGAGGGCAGTTTGAAAATTAAAGATTTATGCCAGACTTGATCAAAATAATTTGAGATGTCGAGTGCATTGGCAAAGCTTTTGCCAAAGTCGCAAAAGGAGGATGACCAGGAGTCTGAAAGGTAGATGAAACGATAGCCAGTGGAGCGTCCCTGACAGAACCCATACTGACGATCAGAAAGAAGGTTGTGATAGGAAAGTTGTTTTAAAATTTTCCTGTTAAGTATTGACTCGAAAACTTTTAAGACACAGGATGCTAAAGCAATTGGACAATAGTTAAAGGGTTGGGAACGGTCACCCTTCTTTGGGACTGGCTGAATGAGAGCGAACTTCCAGCAAGAAGGAAAGGTACAAGTTGAAAGACAAAGGCGAAAGAGTTTACCTAGGCAGGGTGTAAACTCAAAAGCACAGTTCTTAAGGACAACAGGAGGAACTCTATCAGGCCCATATGCCTTGTTAGTATTAAGGCCAGTGATTGCAGAAAATACATCAGGTGAAGATATTACAATGTCAGCCATAAGGAAGTCAGAGGGGGGAAGCGATGGAGGAACAGCACCGGAATCGTCTCAGGTGGAATTGGAGGAGAAAATATGAGAGAAGAGATCTGCTTTATCAGTAGAAAAAATAGCTACAGAGCCATCAGAGTAGAAAAGAGAAGGGTAGGATGATGAGGTAAAGTTGTCAGAAAGGTTTTTGGCAAGGTGCCAGAAGGAGCGGGAAGAATTTGAGTTGGAGAGTTGAGAGCATTTTAAAACGGATGAAATTATTTTTAGCAGAGCGAAGAACAGACTTAACACGATTCCGGGCAGAAACACAAACAAGATGTGCTTCAGGGGTGGGTTGGCTTTGGTTAAATTATTTTTAGCAGAGCGAAGAACAGACTTAACACGATTCCGGGCAGAAACACAAACAAGGTGTGCTTCAGGGGTGGGTTGGCTTTGGTACCTTTTATAGGCTGTCTTCTTGTTATGGACAGCATTAGAATAAGCATGATTAAACCAAGGCTTTCTTGCATTAGTCAAAGGGTACATGCTTCCATGTCCGAGAGAATAACCTCTGTAATGCACAAAGCACACTCAGATGGCTCCTGGCCATGGAAGTAATAATTATTCCAGGGAAAATCAAAGAAGTACTGCCTGAGGGCTTCCCAATCCGCAGCTTCAAAGTGTCACAGTCGACGTTTCTTTGGAAGGACAACAGGCCGCACTGGAGCGATAGGAGAGGTCAGGGTAATAAGGTTTTAGTCGGAGGAGCCCAACAGAGAGGAAAGATTAACAGTGTAAGCAGAAGGATTAGTTGTAAGGAAGAGGTCAAATATGTTGGAGCTCTCTCCACGGCAGTCAGGGATACTGGTAGGGTGCTGTACAAGCTGCTCTAGGTCATTAAGGATAGAAAAGATGTAGGCTTGTTCACCAGGTGGATCAGTGAAAGGAGAGGAGAGCCAAAGGTGGTGGTGAACATTGAAATCTCCTAGAATGGAAATTACTGAGAAAGGGGATGTTCCATCGTAGAAGATGGTCGAAGTATTTTCACTGTCAGCAGAATTAGGAGATAAGTAAACAGTGTAGATATATTAAGTCAGAGAATGACAGAAAAACCGAAGCCAGAGAAAAGAGAATTCAGAAGAATCATGTCCAGGATCACGAGAGCAAGATAAGTCGTTGCATACATATACAGAACAGCCACCTTTGGCTTTGAAATGAGTATAGAGAAAGTAGGAGGATACAGAAAAGGGTTTGCTGTGAGTTGCCTCAGACAACTGAGTCTCTGTCAGGAAGAGAAGGTGAGTTTTAGAGGAGGAGAGGTGGTGTTCAGCAGAGAGAAAGTTAGAGGAAAGGCCGTGAATGTTGCTGAAATGAAGAAGTGAGACAGACAATGGTTCCAGGCATCTCGCTGAGTCGTCACCGGGAGAAAGCCGGATGGGTACCGTGATGAGTAAGGATGGAGGTTTGGAGGATGAAGTGCTTGAAAGTGTAAAACAGGGAAGAAAAGTTGCTGGTTCTTTGAAAGCAGTGTTAAGAAATAGTGAAGTGAACATTTGAAGTAAAAAAGTCGCTGCATGATAGTATTGTGATACTAACTCTAACCCCCCTGGGGGGGGTCACGCCTTGCTGTCTTCTCCCGAGGGGTCCCTGCCCCCAGGCCCCCTCGGCGCTTGTAACTTGGCCAGCAGCATATTCTGGCGGGCGATTAGCATTTGGGTCCTAAATGCTTTTCTTTCGTTCGTTGATATTATAAATCATCACACCACTGGTGAGTTATGTTGTTCTTGTTATTATTATTAGTATTATTATTGTTACTAGTAGTAGTAGTAGTAGTATTTTTATTATTACTAATATTATTATTATCACTCACCACAGTAGTGATGAGTGATATTGTTCTTGTCAGTATTATTACCTCTACCAAAATGGCTGTGTTTTTGCCGGCGATTGTTTGTTTGTCTGTCTTAGCAGGATTATTTTGATTATTTTTGATGAAATTTAGTGGAAGGGTGGGCCATGGCCCAAAGTAGGAATGGTTAAGTTCTTGGACGGCTCCGGATCCGGAAGATGCCGCACAATATTTCTAAAACTTCTCAATGAAGTTCAATGAAATTTTGTGAAAAGGTGGGCCATGCACCAGGAAAGAATTGATAAAATTTTGGAGGGGATCCGGATCCGAATACGGATCCTGTATTCACAGATCCGGATCCGGACTCTTTTTAATGGCATTGGCATTGGCAGAGGTATGCGCTTTTTGAGTGCTCTCTAGTTGCCTTTGCCAAGGAGGTTATGTTTTGGGCAGCGTTGGTTTGTTTGTGTGTTTGTTTGTTTTCTTTTCTGTTTCTCTGTCTGTCTCTTAGCAGGATTACTCAAAAAGTTATGAACGGACTTTGATGAAATTTTGTGAAAAGGTGGGCCATGGCCCAAGGAAGAAATGAATAAATTTGGGGCTGGCCCGGAACCGGATCCGGATCCGGATCCTATATCTTCGGATCCTGATCCTGATCTTGTTTAATGGCAGTATCATTGGCGGAGGTATGCGCTGTCTTAGTGCTTTTAATTATTATTATTATTATTATTATTAATATAACTCACCACACCAGTAGTGAATTATATTTTTTTGTCAATGTTTTTATTATTATATTTATTAGTATTATTATTATCATTCTTATTCTTATCATTATTATTATTATCATTATTATCATTATTATTATTACCTCCACCAAGGAGGTTATGTTTTACCCAGCGTTGGTTTGTTTGTCTGTTTACTTGTTTGTTTGGCTCTTAGCAGGATTCCTCAAAAGGTCATGAATATATTTTGAAAAAAAAAAATGTGGAAGGGTGGGCCATGGGCCAACGAAGAAATGATTAAAATTGGCAAGGATCAGGATACGGATCCGGAGTCTCCCAAACAATATCTCCGAAAGTTTTGAATGAATTTCAGTGAAAGTGTGTGGAAAGGTGGGCCATGGACCATGAAAGAATTGATTAAACTGTGAGGTGGATCTGGATCCGGATCCTATATCCACGGATAGGGTTCCAGATCTTCTTAATGGCAATGGCACTGGAGGAGGTATGCGCTGTCTGGCGCTTTCTAGTTATTATTATTATTCTTTCTTATGAAGAAGTAAATTACTTATATTCGCTCAATTTCAATGCTACGGCAATCATACTTGGCCATCTAAGTTACCCAGTTGGTGGCTTCATATGACCCAGTATCATCCAATTCCCAGGACTGGTTTTCTAGTTACATTAAATAATAAAAATAAAAATAAAAATAAAAACTATTTCCAGATTCTCAGAAACCGCAAAAGGTACAGACTTGAAACTTTTGTGGGATATAGCCAAGGTCGAGGAGCAGGTCTTACGAGAATATGACTATGGGCTCGTTTGGGTCAGTAGCTTCTGAGATCCCCCAGGGGTCAACAGAAATTTGTTTGAGCTAAGCCATTGACACTCTTCTAGGGGGGCCCTACTACACCAGTTTTTCACTTAGAGATACTTACTATATAAAGGGCGTTGAAATCACCAGGTCCAGCACTGACTTGTCATGTGGTGAGTTTCTGAAATTGCAAATGGCAATTTCCGTTATCTAGTTATTATTCTTTTTCTTATTCTTATTCTTATTATTCATCCATCCATCCATCAATCATCCAATCCTATGTCCCCCCATACATAAGCATAGGAACCCAGGGTTAGGCAAGTTGCCCTTACATTTAAGATCAGAGTGACCAGCCTCATTCATCCTTGAGTGGCATTATGTGAGCAATAAACCCCAACCACCGCTTGGATATAAACCTACACAGGCTCGATCTGATTGGAACACGTTAATTACCCATTAAACCACCAGGTGGCAAAACTTGGTTAAATGGTTACCACCCAGCGTGGTAAATGGTTTCTTAATGTGCTATAATTATTATTATTACAAAAATGAAAACTCCAAACTGACCATTGTAACTGAGTTACCTAAGTGTTGCTTAAGTGTTTATGCTCAGATTTGCCACTGTATTTCTGATATCCGAATGCATAAGCCTCTATCTGACTACACCAAAACTGGAGTCATCTCCTCATCCCCACATTAACTTATTTTCTCACTTGGACCCATTTTTGCCAGACAGGCCCATTTTCTTCCCATAGTTTTAGTTCTCCCTTTGCTCCTATTTCCTCCTATAACCTATTTTCTCTTTCGACCTATTTTCCTATGAATATTCAGTATTTTTCCCTCAAAGCTCCTTTTGTTCACACACCTATTTCCCCCGTCGTCTTTTTTCCCCATGGACTTTTCTCCATGAATCTAGCACCAAATTAACTTAATGTTTTCATGTACTTATCTTCAGCCATGGACTTATATTCTCATCATGGACTTATTTTCCTTTCAATGATCCCCAGGCACCTGTGTTCCCTCTATGGATCTATTTTCCCCATGAACCTATTTTTCCCATGTGTCTGTTTTTTTCCCATGGACCGATTTACTTTATCATAAGCAAATACTGAATCCCTATATGGACCTGTTATCTCCAACGACCTGTTTCACCCATGCACATTTTATGCACGTTTGATGTATGTCTCCACTAGAACTTATTTTTCCTCGGTGATAAATACATGGGTCTCATTAACTCATGGAATTATTTATCCCATGAAACCGTTTTCCAGTGATCTGTTATCTCCCTTTAACTCACCCACCCACACCACCCATGGACTGGCCTCACCCATCCCACCCACCCGCCCATCCACCTACCAACCTTGCGGACACCCACCCACTCCGATAACCTTGCCTACCTTGCCTACCCGACCCTCACACCTTGTGTAGCGAACCCACACCGTTCACTCTGCCCACCTCGGCTGTCCTGTCACCCACTTATTCATCTGCCCACAAACTTACCCACCGAATTCAACCGGTAGGAGGTAAAAAGGAAGACAGAAAAAAGGAGTGAAAGAAGAAAGGAGAATGTACATGAAGATAAAATTGGAGTAGGCAAAAATGAGAGAGAGAGAGAGAGAGAGAGAGAGAGAGGGAGAGAGAGGGAGAGGGGGGGGGGGGGAGGAGGGGGGAGGGGGGGAG
>JAGKTI010024278.1:0-14448 GCA_018397915.1 Birgus latro | reverse complement strand
TTGGAAACTAGGCTCAAGATAATTTATGAACATGGTAAATGGAATCATTATTATCCCATTCTTAACCAAAGTTAATGTTGCGGAAGAATTTTGTAGTGAAAGTGCTGTGTCTGTACAACTGAAAGATAAATATGAGGAGATTAATATGTGAGGCAAGACAGAGGGAGTGCAGGGTAAATAACTTGTACTGTGACATAGCGACAGGGAGGAGTAAGTTCACTGCGGTCGGAGACAACATCTAGGGCGCTTGATATCGGTGTTATCTAAAATATCATGCAATAAGGCTAACTGAAGATAGAAGATAACACCTTCTGGTCTTTACAAAAGCAGGAGAAATATACAAATAAACAAACTGAACAAAAACAAGTAATAACAAGTAGTCCCCTCGTGCGCAAGTCGTCAAACCAAATACTTCACGCAATTTACAACAAGAGGAGAGGTAGGCCACGTCCCTTCCGTAGTGGAGGAGGGCACGAGGAAAGCTTCTCTGTCTCTCTGCTCCCATACATTAGGGTTTTTTCCAGGAGTCTCCAGTCATAAATCAAACAGGATCATTATCATCTTCGTGATCATGATCATCACCATTATCCGTTTTTTTTTTTTTCCTCCATCAGGAACGTAGTTGCTCGGGCTAAGCTACTCAGCCCCAACATACCGCCAACTTCCCTCAGTCGTAAACCCTTATAACCCCCCCCCCCCATGCGATTGGGGTGCCTTTAACCTACTGGACCACCAGGCGTCAGCTTATTATATAGTTATCATCCAATATAGGAAATGGTTTCCTGAGTTACAAGAAACCATTTGACTTGTCACTCGATGTTGACACACCCGAAGACAGTTCTACAACGAATGAGTGGATGGTGGGTGTTCCCACCTACTTTCATACAAAAAAGTTGCCAGGCGTTTTCAGTCCACTGTAGGGCATGCCAAAGAGGCCGAGGCAATCACTCTGTTCTACTACACTGAAGCTTTTAGTCCTGGAGGAAGGGCAACTGACAAATAAGGATAGCTGCATGGCGTATGCAGTCCAGGATAAAAAACGAAACAAGATCAGGCTCTCACTCTGTGCTGTTGTGCAGTAGGCTTCTTCGCTGAGGTCTCTAGCCCTGGCGTGGATGAGACCTGGTACATGTTTAGACTGAGGCAGAAGGCTAACTATGGGTATCTGTATCCCAGCGCAAACGACGAAGGCAAGGCTGTCTTTTTGCACAGCAGGATTCTCCACAGGGTGGCTCAGATACATGTGGTGATGGCTCTGCATTTCGTGACGTAGATAAATGCCTTTGCAACTTTTGGAACCCTCTCCTACAGGAAGGGTTTCATTTTGTTATTGAACATACACCTCAAACTCTTTCGTGTATTGGTCCACTCGTCCCTCGTTGACAGCATGACAACTGTGTGAACTTTTGATGACAGAGCTGTATGGGCAGGTTCAGTGAAGGTTAAGAAGTGGCTGCAAGGGCACATACTGGCTCATCAGGAGTACATGGAAGGGAGATTGTGGCAGCATCTGATGAGGCGGGTCAATTGAGAGCTCCCTTGAATTCCTTTTTTGCAAGAGAGGCCGAAGCATCACTAAGGGTAGCATTTGCTGCTGATGTCAGGACGGCGAAGGATCCTGATCGAGTACACCGAGTGCCAGGACAACAGATGTTTCGGGAATTGGGATGGGAGCCTCTCATCTTCGGCGACTTTCCCAGGAATAAAAGTGCCACCATGAAGTAATCAGAAGGGGTCTCTCTCACTTAAGCTTGGTGGATCTCGAGTCAGCCGTCAGGCCTACTGTAAGTGCACTGGATTTGCCATACTAAACCCACTTGTAAATTAGCTTTTAATTGGCATTGATCGCACTCATTGTGTTTAGTTGATTTCCACACCACATTCTGTAACGGCAGAGGTATCCGCATTGTGATATCGTATTGCTGTCCTCCTTCTCTATACATCCGTGCGGGCCACATTTGCTCATTAATGTGCCAGTAATTGCTGGTAACTCGGTCTCCTTGACCCGGGTGCCTCCACCCATTACCGGGACAGGCTGCATGAGAGCAAATTTTCTGCAAGGAGAACTGTGGAAGTTGACAAAAGGCAAAGAGTTTGCCTCGACAAGGAGTCAGCACAGAAAGCGAGCTCATGCGAACAATAGAAGGCATTCCATATGGAACGTTTTTTTTTTGCTCGGAGCTGTGAAGTATTAATTGGAAGATAATTCATCACTATACTCTGTGTTTTTTATTTTTTATTGAGGCGAAGATGCACTTGACAGGTTGGTGACAATTGGCTGAATTCAACATCTCCAAATAACATTTGCTAACTCAAATTTTCACTTCCTATATATATTGTTAATTAATAATAAAGAGATCATGAAACAATGTTGCATTCAGCCAATCATCACCAACCTGTCAAGTGCATCTTCGCCTTGATAAAAAAAAATAAACTGAGTATAGGTACTAGTATAAATAGTATATTGAGCTGGTAACGTTTCGATATTTAAAGAACGTCATTCTGTTCCCATGCTGAAATCTGTAAGAATATACATAATTTTATGCTCTTGCTTTTTGCTGCAACTAAGGGAAGATAATCCCGGAGCAGCGGTAATGTCACAACAGCACGTCAAATATTGGGATGAGATGAAGGCGAGGGTTGATGTTAGAGATGCTCTCGAGGAAGATGAAGCACTTAAGTCTCCCTCCTGTTCAATTACTGCCAGGCACGGTGAGTACGCAGTGGCTGAACACGATCAGCTGAACACGGCAGTAAGGTGAATTGATGTGTGAACTGCTGAACACGGCATGAAGGTGAATTGATGCATGAGTAACTGAACACGGGGTGGAGGTTGAGTGATATATGAACAAGGGAACGCGAGAAGCTGCATTAAGGCATTAGCAGCTGAACACGGCAAGAAGGTGGATTGATGTATGGGTAACTGAACGCGAGAAAAGGATTTATGCACGAACAGCTGACACGTGAACACGGTGGACTGATGTAGGAGCAGCTGAACACGAGGTGGACTGGTTACTTAGGTGAACAAGAGAAGAAAACAAAGCATATTTCACCTAGTTAGACTACTCTACCTTAACGCTGTCAGAGTACGTATTAAATTTCATTCTTGCTGACCTAAGATAATTATCGAACAGCATAACTTACAGTGTTCCTTTACATTTTTGCTGAGAAAATATATACCCAAAGCCGAATAAAAAAGGGTTTGATAGAAGTAAATACGCCATCGCACTGGAGGGATTAAGGTGTCTCACAGAGTTGCCCGCCAAGGAAAGAAAGTCTGAGCCGCTGCTGTACACTCACGGCCAAAAGTTCCTACTTAAGTAAATGAAACAACCTTGGTTAACCCGGAAGTTCTTAAGAAAATGTACCAGCCGGAAGGACAGGAAAAAAGAAAAAAAAAAAGATTCGAAGTGCGACGAAGATAAATCATTTTGAAAGTTAGGAAACATGGAGCAGTCAAGGCAACAGAATATAAAGACGGGCAAATGACCGCGTGGGATGAGTGATATATGAGCGAGAGAAGAGGAGTGAAGTGTGCAAAAGGGAAGGAATGCGTGAAAGGGTTAGTATTGCAACTTAGTAATTTGAAAAAACGACGAAGCTTAACTCCTTGAATCAGATGACTCATTTTATCAGTCATTTCTTGTTACTTTCCGGCGATTTAATTCAACTTGGGAAAGGGCTTTCTTATCGAAGAGGTGAGTGGAAGCAATATCTAACCCCTCCAGCTCGCAAATTCTCTCTGGGGCAGCAGAAATCAGATGAATAATTCATATTCTACAAGACCTTTTCTTATGTAATTCTTGCCACTACTAGATGATTTCTCTGAGCTTAAGGAAGTTGTTTTGCAGCATTAGAGAAACAATACCATTCAAGGCCTGCATTGCATTAGCTCTTTTGTCAAATTACTACATCCTTCAAACTATTTTCATTAGCCTAGGAGAGACTCATCTTCGTGCAGGTGTTAAATATTTCCATTTTGTAGGCACGTAAACAAGCAATTATGGTAAGTGCGCATGACGGTGGAGTGCATAGAGTGACTCAACCCGTCTAGCCAGAGGATGTCATCAGCAGTATTCTTAATTCGTCCTGACGATTTTATTCTGATAAGAGAAGATTTCTTGCACATGAATGATCAAATGTAGCTTTCATTAACCCTTTTAACACAAGGGTCTTCCTCTAAGCAAGAATAAACAAACTAAAATCGATGTCAGTGGTTTCAGGGTATTAAAAGAGCAGTGATGAGTGAGGATATAAAGGACTGGACACATTTATGTCGGCCTGCTTGAGGTAAACTATGGGATTATGATTTTTATAACAAACAAATATTGCAGCCGTGTGTGTGTGTGTGTGATCTTGTATTGTCATTACATACATTAATGTGCATAGTGTTATTAACGATGTTACAGTAAAAACCGAATGACGGTAGTAAATATTCTATGAGAGTGGGGTGAAAAATGTGAACACAGCTTTAAAGAATACATTAAGAAAAATCTTGTGTGGTAACAGTATGATTGGTGAGCGAGCAATGCAGGAGAAACTTGGAAAAGTGTTAGGATACAGGAAGGAGAGGGAAGTACTGAGGGAGGAGCGGGCAGAGGGAGAAGCAAGGTGCATAAATAAAACAGTGAGACAGGGGAACTTTCAAGAAACCGAGAAGTTTGTTTTTTCTCTTTATGTGTACGTCACTAGCTGTAGGCATAGATGTTCGTTCCTTGAAACCCAGTAGTTCTCCAGTGTGGACACGGTTTCACAGGGCATGTTCGACGTTAATACCAGCCTTTCAAATAAAATTCATGCTATGACTGTTATTCAGGTTTGACGGGGAAGTTTTTATGATATATCGGCAAATCCTGTGGAAGATGAGTAAAACCTGTTTCAGTGAAATTAAAATCATCAGTCTTTTCGGTGCTCAAGCATGGGATCGAATTCTCGTCTTTTTAAAAACCCGACGACTTCTCCAGCCTCTTGAAAGGAGAAACGAATTGTGTAATGAGCCTTGAGAACGTGAAGTGCCGCGACGAAATGACTCTCGTGGCCCTGATGCAAAAAGAGACGGAAAAGCTCTGTAGGCGGGGCAAAGGAAAGGACGCAATAGCATGATCCAGTGAGGGCAAGGAATATAGTGAGAGAGACAGACAGCAAGGTCGATGGGCACTTTACCCTTGCCACATAGGAATCATCAAAAGAACATTCAGCAACAGAGAAGCTGATGCTGCTATACTGGGGTACGGTTCAGGGATAAGTGGGTGTCTCGAAGCTAGTCTCATTTTATCTGCATTCAATATTTATCCAATATTCAGCGTCTGTTATTGGGTGGTAAGTGCCAAAGTATCATTAAAATGCACAACAAATTTACTGAAATTAATAATATTATTAAATATGGAGATTAACCCTGGGCGATGCAAAAGTATCCTCCCCTCCACCCCTTAAAAAATAAAATGATTTACATATCATAGTGCCAAACATTTGACTCTGATACTAATAACTTTTAAAAATGATATTGACAAAAATACTGAGCTAAACCCTAAAGACATAATATTGCTCGCAGGAAAAAACAAATCAGTTATTCTTCATAGCAAGGACATCCCTCTTAATGCTGGAAGCTGGACTGAGTGAGCTCTTGAGTCTGTCACTTGGGCTCAGATCCACTTCTCAGAGCGCCTCATCCAGCCTGTAATTGGTCGTTATGTATCGAGAGGCAGCCCTCACTGCCTTCTGCCTCCAGCTCTCATTTGGGGAAGATTTTTATTTCTTGTGGAGCATAAGCCGAATCTAATATAAGGTCGGCGTTGTTTGGCTTATTGTGCGCCGTGTTTTATTTATTTCAGGAAGGCTAGCTTGAGGTGTGTGTGTGTGTGTGTGTGTGAAAGAGAGAGAGAGAGAGAGAGAGAGAGAGAGAGAGAGAGAGAGCGAAGAGTAAAGTCACAAAATACTTGTAACTTGAAATGGCATAAAAAATATCCAACAATAATGAAGACAGATCGATGGCGTTTATGCATGAGGTACATTGACAAAAAAATCCTCTTTGAAGAATCATAACAAGCAGGTTACTTTTACCTCACTTCAAATCAATAATCGCTGTTGCCTTACATAGCTGTGCAATTGTGGGAAAACTATTCACTGAAGTACGAAGCCTGAAATCTGCATGATTGAAATTCGTGATCATCTGACTCTCAGGTACATTCAGAGTACCTATGTGAGACTGATTGCTGCTAAATATATTTGCATGATAATTTACTACTTATAAAACTCCCTTTCTATCAAAGTCAATGCTTGCAGCCGCAGCACTGATATCGAGCACTCAGATCAATACGTAGACCCATGGTATGAAAGTGAAAACAAGTAAACTATGCTTTGTGATAAATACTGCAAATGTCATGCTGCAAGAATTAGACGTTCCTCTTCTTTCAAGTGAAACACCTGCCCTTGAAACAATAATAGACTTGTTATGCTTATCCCGGCTGGGCCACGATACTAAGGTGATTATGAAGTCTGACATACAGCACTCAGTCCCTCTGACAAATTACAGCATATTAGTCATTCAAGTGCACAGATGGCTGCCATTATACTTAGACTTCAATCTAATTTTATATTTCATCTCTCTAATAACCGACACATCATGAATGATTATACAGCCATTTCATATAATTAGTTTTCATCCAGTACCCAAATCAACGCAATGCGACTATGAAATTAGTGATGTTTTAGGTAGCGAAAGGTATTGTTACTATTGTGTGTTCTCGATCACAGGCATATCAGTTAACAGCTTTAAACACCTTAAAAAGTACAACACGTTTTATTTGTGCCACTGGATCAACTGGCATATTATTTTGAGGCAGAATTAATACCTTATGATTTGCCTTTTTTTCTTATCCCTTCAGTACACTGACATTTTTAAAAATTATGTTCTAACTCCAAGACGATTGTACTCAGCAAGAAACATAACATCGTGATGTGGTTAGAAAATGTCTCCAGTAAGGTAGTTGATAAGGCTCAAAATAAAGTAGGTGTGCAATTCCTTCCTGTGAACTCAGAGAAAACATGTATACTGTATACCAGTCCCACGATATGCATGTCTAATTGAATGACAAAATAATATTACCGTGACATGAAAGAAGTTAGTTCCCCGACGTAGAAGTCACATGATCGCAGTGGTGACAAATGTTAATGAAAAATATTACAGAGGGTACTAGAAGTGTGATATACCAGGATACACTTAGCAGCAGCAGCAGCAGCAGCAGCAGCAGCAGCAGCAGCAGCAGGAAAAATGGTAACATGCAAAATAAGTAGTTGAGGTTGCCATATAAACGTACAAAAAGTGTTATATGCAAAATAAACCGCCGGAGAAAAGGTATTACGAAATTCCTGTGCCCCGAACAAGACGGCCTCCTGTCTCAGCGCCATATTGTTGTTGGCTGGGGAAATTTCGTCGCACATTTTCCCTAGCTTTTTTCTATGGTTATTTAGCGTTAATAGTGTAACGCATCAGATATTTCTTTTAAATATCGATATAATGTGCATCAGTGACAAACAACATGACATTAAACTGTCATGTGAAAAGAAAAAAAAAATGAGAAAGGAAAGAAAGAAAACGAAAAAAATAAGAGAGGTGCTACGAAACCTTCCATGTCACCTACAGTATGGTCGTCTGTCCTGCATCCTGCTAACTCCTCAATACTAACTCCTCAATACTACCCTTGGCCGTCCTGTGAATAAAATATGATGACTTCCGGGAACAGTGAGAGACGGGAACGTTGCTTGGTGGCAGGAATCCTCAAACCCACGATATGGGAGCACCACTTACCGTTAGTGCGTCAGACATAAAGGTCCTCCTGTGTTGTGCTGGAGAGGGACACCTACGTGGGGTGGCCTCGATGTAGCCAAGGGGAGTCACTGCCCTGTTATACAAACATCCCTCATCTCCCTCTCTATCCACCAAAAGGAGGATGGTGCCTGGAGCTACAACTACTACGGTACTACTGGAACAAAAACTACTACTACTGCTACTACAATTAACTCACCTCCACCCGTTTGGGAGATATTTTGCGAAGATCACAACCAACCTTCATAGCACAGTTCGCCATTTGAAGTTGTAATGTGAAGGTTAGCACTAAGCCTCATATTACAATCCGTTGACTACAAGCACGGCAACAGCTCTGGTAACCAATCATCTATTACTACATCTTTTATTATTTTATTTTCATTCATTAACATTACAGTGTTAATAAAGACATTTTACTATTGAAGTCGCTGGTCTATGCGACTCTCGACCACAGTAGCTTCGTAATCCATACCCACCAGAGAGACAGGTCTGTGGGCTTATGATCGTGTGCCCGTGGCAGAGGAGTGCAAACAACGCGAGGGAGAATGACAGTCAATATCTCATCTAGGCCATAACAGAACTCTTCGGTTGACGTTCTCAGAAAGAACCTCTGCCAGTTTCGAGTTGAATTTTATCGCCTCTGGACTCATCCCTCCTGATGTTTTGAACACAAGGGAAGTGAATCGACCGTAGTCCACATGTTGGATGCTTTCTTGATAGTTTGTTTGTTTGTTTTTTTTGTTCATTCTTTTTGTGTGTAGCTTCTAGAGACAGTTTACGATGACATGCTGCCATAGGATCAAATATCCTTATGTCGAAGAAAGCCCTCTGCCAACATGTCCAGAAAACTCGAGCACAGATATCCATTCTTGCATCATTTGATGTATTTCTTGTTCTGTGAGTGAAGTGCTCGCCATCTAAGGTAACAGAGCTACCTGTGGTGACATCATGGCATATATCCTGTAGTATTGCAGTGAGGTCACGTACTTCATCGTGTCGAATGTAAACAAAGCTTCCCTTCTTGCAAACCATTGCGTGGTTTGCATCAAAGACAGTGCCACAGGCACAATTGTTTAAGTAGAAGCCATTTACCTTGAGAGGTAGGGTTGTCAGCCAGTTCGATGCCCCAGCCTCCTGTGCCATTTCAACTCTTCTGCACCGGTCAGGAGTAAGATGGTCGGCTATGTGCTGCAGCTGTTCCTTTAGTCTTGCTTCTCGCTCTTTGCTTATTTGTGTTATTATATCTCTCTGCCTTTGGTGGTCGATCTTGCTCGTTTCTACCTGGGCACAAATCATCTGTGACAGGGATTCGATGAGCCTGAGTGAATTTCTGTGTTCGTAGCGTCCCACAGCCCTATCCTGGTTGGTAATGCTAGAAGATCCTTCTCTTCTGTTGTGGAGATGTGGCTATTGGTTAGTGATCGGAGGAGTGAATCCCTGATAGCATCCTCCAGTGGTTGTAGCAGAAACTCGATGTCAGGGATGGTCCGTATCACTAAGGACCATTTGTGCCTTAAACCATACGAAACTGCGCTGTATGTTGCATGGTGTTCTGTTTTTGCGTGGCTGGATAGTACATGTATTTCTTCCACCATGTGTTTACCTTATCACTCACATATTGGTCTTTGAATTCCTTAGTTCCAATCACAGCACCTAGATGCTTCTAACCTTCTTTAGTCACTATCACGTTTGTGTCTCTAAAGGCCTTCTGTGCGCCTTGATGGTAAGCAGGTTTCACGATCAAGATGGATTTACTTGCATTAGGGTAGTAACCTGTTGCAGGGCCATGAGATGTTACACTGTCCCACCATTTCCTCACATCTTCCACCTTGCGAGCACCCGTGAGATAGTCTTCATAGGCTACTTGTTTTACATTGGTGACCTCGTATTGGATCTGTTTTTGCAGCACTGTCATAGCCAGGGCACACACAGCCATGGCAAGGGGTCCCCATGGGCAGTTCCTTCTGTGGACTGGATTAGACCGACGTAATTAGCAGCTGTCATACTCACAGTCTAGAGGTCTGTTGGTTCTTTTTGGGTGTTTTCCACATATTGCTCAAATGCTAGGCATTTAACCTTGATGTTGTGCGGCATTGCCTCTCCGTTGATGAAAATGAATGCATTTGAGGCATCGTTGAGTATTACTGCCTGACAGCCCTTTTCCTCATATATTTTCCTTATGGAGTGAACTGCTGCCTCATCTCCTACCTGATAGCCTGCACACAGTTGGAGGTTGCGGCCTGCTTAACGTCATCTTTCATCCCCTCCATGATGCATCTTCCTATAATCCGTCTTAAGATTTCACCCACCCCGATGGGCCTACATCTTGGATTCTTATCAAAGGGGATTAGTTTGCAATCAGTCAGTGCTTCAATGTTGTTGTACTAACTTGAAGCCAGCTTCCCTGCCAGTGAAGCAGTGGTGTTAAATAGGTCTGCTGTTGCCTCCCCAAACTTGATGTTGCTGAGGATTACTAGCTGAGATTTTGTATCCAGGCCTGATGGTCCTGCCTGTCCTTGTGTGTGCATTGCCTTCTTCCTCATCATATCTCCAGTTATCCTGTGGATGGAGTGTCGTTCCAGCCAGGCTTTCATTGGGCACTTGCTTGTTGTGCAGTCGGGTGTTTTTCCTTTAGTTGTTGCGTTGTTTCTTCTGTCAGGTCACGTACTCCGTTTGATGATTCAGCTGACAGGGATCTTGTCGCAATGGTGATTTAACCCACTCCACACTTCCATATCTCTCGCATCTTGGTGTCTATCCCTAGCCCTCGCTTCACCATGAGGTCTTTCACCTCCACCCATGTCAATATGATCATGTATATTGTCTGTGATTGCCTTATTAATTTCCATGTCCCTCTTCTGTCACCTGCCATGTTGGAAGCGGTCAAGTGCCGCTTTTGGTGGGCTGTGATTCCCTAACACATTAATAAAGAGAAAACCCTGCTTACAGTACGTACACGACGACCTGTTAGTTGCACATGAGCACCTGATACACTGATGCTGCCTATTGGTGTTCATAAAGATTACATACTGTAGCATAATATTAATAATAGTACTATGGCTACTTCTTGTAGTAGTTTCAAAAGGGAAATAAATATAATGTTACTGGAACTACTTCATTTCTTTTTAATTTTTTAATTTAGGTTTGATATAAATGGAAATATTTGCATATAATTTGACGATTTCTGCATATAATTTGACGATGTTATGAAGCAATTTGCTCGTTTTTCTTTAGTTTTGCGTAACATTTGATGTCTAGTTAGTCTGTCTTTTACACTGGGGGACACAACTTTTGGTGCGTGAGATGTTAGACCCGTTACTGGGTATATTGAGGTCGGTGATTCTAAAAATTGCATTAGTTTCTCTCCATTGGCTCTGGTTATCAAGATATGATATATTCCTGATGTTCTCCTGTACCACTGGTCATGCACAAAGATTGAGTGGCAATCACTGTTGTCGCCTATTTAATACAGAAGTAAGATAAATATCAGCAAAAATATTTTATTGATAGTTAATCAACAACCAAACACTGATAATAATCAAATCAGCATAGAAAATGATCAGTGAAAAAAAATATTCTTTTATTCAGACATCTCACATAAATGACGTTTCAGAGACTTCTTGCGTTGAGATGCCATAGAACAATCCCGTTGAATGTTCCAACAGTAATCCTCCATCATGTGAGTATCCCAGTGTCCCTGGTACAGCTCTTCCATGGTGCTTAGATCTTGGTGAAATCGTTCACCCTGTTCCTCACTTAGATCACCAAAGTTGTCTGGGAAACTATCCAAGTGACTGTGGAGGTAATGCACTTTGATGATCATTTTACAGCCAAGCTGACAAAAAGAAGAGAACATGTTCTCCACTAGTTCAGAGTAGTTATCTGTCTTAAGGTTCCCAAGAAGTTCCTTACAACCAGCATAAACGAAGACCATGCACATGCCTCAGCGTTGTCCATTGAATCTTGGAAACATGGGTCTTTCATGAGTTCCCTGATTTGCGGTCTGTCTAAAATATCTGCCTTCAGCTTTCCATGTCCAGTGCAAGGAACTTTCTAAATATTTTATCAAAAAACAAAAATGGCCATTTGAGGCTTGTAGCCTACCGTTACACCCAGAGATCTTTAGTTAACATATTGTAATTTGCTAAAAATCCTCCAGAAAGGTCCCATTAATGATACATGTATTAGCTAAAAAAGTAGAGCTGCTAGAATAAAACGGAGGTTATTTTCTGAATCAGTGGCATGAATATATCCAGAATAAGGTTTAAAAACAGAGGCACCAAGAAATTTATTTGTTCCCTAGTGTAATTAACTGAACTGATATTTAAAGTTTGAAATGAAGTAAAACAACACTGTTTTTGTAAGAGTTGAACAAGTGGCCAATGGGTGTGGTGCAATACTGTATAACCTTGTTTAGTGGGACTGGGTCTTCAGGCGTTATGGCGTATGGGGGAGACTTGTGAGGTATGTGGAGCTGGGACAGTGTGTGTGTTCGTGTTGCAGAAGATGGTGTGTGATGCGTGGTTGTGGTGTGTGTGGTGCAATAGGGCTTTTTTTTTTCTTTTTTTTTAGTGATACTAGGTGTTTAGAAGTTAGGGTGTAAGGGTTAGGGTGGTGTGGTGTGTGATGTTGGAACAATGTATGTGTTGGTGTTGCAGTATATGATGTGTGATGCTTGACTGTGGCGTGGTGTGGTGCAATAGGGCCTTGTTTAATGATAATGGGTGTTTAGGCGTTATGGTTAAGGGGTAAGATTAGTGTGGTGTGTGTTGTAGGGGCAGTGTGTGTGTTGGTGTTGCAGCAGGTGATGTTTGATGCTTGGCTGTGGTGTGTTGTGGTGGTTATGATTACGTAAAGGCACCTTGGTTTAGTAAGGCACAGTGGCCCAACAGGACTTAATTAGTGATGATTATAAGCATGGGATTGTGATATAAATTTTGCGAGGGTTGAGTAAGTAGTTCTAGTTTGTTATATTATGCTGTTTGTATTAGGTCTGTTGTATTGAAATTATATTGAAATTACTCAATATTATTGTACAATTAATAATAGTGTCTTTAAAACAATAATAGTGTCTTTAAAACTAGGGAATGATGACTAGAGATATTCTAATTGAAATTATTTTTATTAAGAGTATATTAAAACTTACATTCTAATTATTACTATGTTGTTTATTATTGTATTTAATTATTGATTTATCTATTGTCTTTGGCTCTATAATTATGTATGATGAGATTTTATATAATTTATGTCTTATGATAATTTAAGAACAGTCAGTGAGTGTGTGTCTGTGTGTATATGTTTATATTACAGTGTCACCTAGGGTGTGTGCAAGATTCCCTACCTACATGTTTTTGTTTGCCACACTTCTGTACCATCTAGCCATGTTGGTGGTTTGTAAGTAGGCGATTGTGCTACTACTACACACCTACCACAACTATACTACTACTACTGCTACTACTACTATTACCACCACCACCACTACCACCACCACCACCACCACCACCACCACCACCACCACCACTACCACTGCTACTACTACTACTACTGCTTCTACTATGTCCGTATTCTAGAGCACGTACTGTCCTTGCACAAGAAGGCTTTGCTAGCACTTCATCCGTACTAACATATTTTTTTTTTTGGTACGTTGATATATTCTGATATGTTGTATTGTGTCGATATAAAAGCATAAATAACATACAAGAGAATATTAAGGTGTGTTAAGCAAAATTTACTGGTAAGGAAGAGGTGCTACAAAGCCTCTTAAACTGAATACGAGCCTTGGTGACATAAGAGACTTCAGAGCACCTGTCCCTCAGCGAGTTACCTTGCCTGTGACGCCTTTTTGTCCCCCTACAGTGTTATGAAGCAAATTATGTGATTTCTAGAAATAAAGAACGTAAGAGAAGGTATTAGTGTAATTTTATACATTAAAAATCCGCTGTGCTACTTAGAATACATCCCCTGTTCGGATAATGGAACTCCCTAGCACCTCTTTACACTAGTTTATTGTGTGTTCCTTGTTACATTAATATTTTATTGCATGTTATATATGTTATATATTTTGTTTCACTTTTTAGCTGTTTTTTGGGGAGGGGCACTAGCCCTCCGCCAACCCGTTTGTTGACACGTAGGGAACACGTATTTGTTGGGTATAAGGTTACCATCCAGCGAAATAAATTATTTTCTGTCTTACAGGAAATCATTTGGCTTGTCACTTAATGTAGAGTCACTCTAAAGTAGAGTAGCACTTCACTGAGTGAGTGAATGATGGGGTGCCCCACCGACCAATAGTGAGAGCAATGGAAATGTGTTATTTGCGAGAAGCATGTGAAGTTACATGGAGAGACAGAGTGACAAATGAGGAAGTGAAGGAGCGTTGTTGTGTGGATGTGTATGTGGTAGAAACTGTTAGAAATACACTGAGGTAGTTTTGAATTGTGGAGAGGATGGAGAGCGAGAGATTAACGAGGAAAGTGCATGTGATGTGATTGAGGTGGAAAGGCGGAGAGGGAGGGGGAGACCGAGAATGAGATGGAGGGATGGAGTGGAGATGTATATGAGAGAGATGGGTTTGAACTGGGGGGAGGGCAGCGAAATGTCGGGGGACAGGGCGACATGGAGGC
>JAGKTI010024276.1:1868-14449 GCA_018397915.1 Birgus latro | reverse complement strand
TCTGTTGACGACCCGGCAATGTCCAAGACCACGGTTCAGACCACGGCAGAAATTCACGAGCAACCAGCGATGACGGAGGAGGGGCAGGATTCTTCAGATACTGCCTCCATGGCCAAGGAAGCGTCGACCTGCTCCTCGGCAGAGGAGGAGATTCGCGAGTCCTCCCCCCCTCCAGCAGCGGAGGGCCCTCCATCTCGCCCTCCAATCATCGACCTCAAGGATCGGCTAGATGTAGCCTCCTACCGCCACTTCCTGACCCTCGATGCCCACACCCGGTCGTACCAGCTCGGAGCCACGACCTACACCACCCTCTACGATCTGCTCCGGGCTGCCGACATGGGTGAGGCGATCAGACCCGTCCTGATCATCCGCGGGGAGGAGGCACGTCTAGCCGATCTTCGAGCCTTCTACCACATGCTCCCGCCACGACTGCGGTAAGAGCTTGGCCGATAGTGACTTGAGACTGCTCTAATCACCGTGCTCCATATATTTGGCTGGCCTAATGTCCCCCAAGCGGACGATGGCCATTAAGCACCCCCCCCCCAAAAAAAAATAGAGTGGGGAAGAGGTGTTGCTCCTGCTGCTGCCGGGACGAGAGCTCGCTAGAGAGAGGAGTCTGCCGGTAGAGTTTCCGTTGCCCTGGGTGGAAAGCAGATACGGCTCTTGACTGGCAACGGAACCTCCTCATCCTGCCAGGTGACCTGTTAGGAGAACCCCGCTGTCCAGCTTGGCAGAACACCGTCTCCCTGAATAAGTGTGAATGACGTGGAGTTCAGTAGCACTGGACAGGTGTGAAGTGGTCTGCCCCAGCTGGAATGGAAGTGAACGGCTTGAATGGCACTGAGTAAACCTGAACTAACCCGACTGAGCCTTTCTGGATGTGAACCACCTGACCTGATTTGATCTGGTTGAGTCCCATTGGATGTAAGGGCAGTGACTGGACTT
Source organism: Birgus latro (assembly GCA_018397915.1). NCBI lineage: Eukaryota > Metazoa > Arthropoda > Malacostraca > Decapoda > Coenobitidae > Birgus > Birgus latro. Next base: position 13,504 of record JAGKTI010024276.1, on the reverse strand, counting down.
AAATGGACCTGAATGACCTTGAAAGGCGATCCTGAGATAATCTGAATAGATATGAAAGAACTGAATGGTCTTAAATGATTTGCATGGACCTAATTTCACCTGGATGGACATAGCTGGACCAGACTTGACCTAACTGGATGTAAATGGTGTAGAAGAAACCATGAATGGATATAAGCGACCTGAACTGACGTAAATGGCCTGAGTGGCCCTAATGAGATATACTTAACCTGGATGGGCCTTACTGGACCTAAATGGATTTAAACTTGAAAATAGAATTTCATCCTCGCCGAACCATAACATCTTCCATCAAGTTTGATCCTAATAATATCAAACCTATTGGAGTTAACAGCAAGAACTTTTGACCCTGCTCTGTGATCTTTGCCTTTTCTGTCCCTCAGCCTTTCCCTCAAGTTTGGTCAAAATTGGATCAAAACTGTTTGAGTTGACCTTGCCCTTGACCTATGGTGTATGGCTTTTTTCGGCCAAAAATTAATCACTGGGGGTAGGGACCCCCTGGGGGTAGGGGGGTTTTCAAGAATTCTCCCCCAGTATCCCTGCTTGTCGTAAGAGGCGACTAAAAGGGTTGGTGGCGGGTTAGTGCCCCACCCCGTAAAAACAACTAACTTGTAGGAGGAGGCTGTAGCACGGGCCGAACAGGGTAGTACTCCCGAGGGGAATGGAATGCTGGTGATAGGGAGAGCTGGAGCTCCTTTCACTAGCTACCTAATCATTGTCCTTTGCTGACCTTTTCAGTGTGACAGTAACATGGAGAGTAGACCAGCATACTCTCCCAATCATTTCCTCTAACTATCCTATGCACTACACCACATGCGCTTTACATATCACACAACGTACCCCACTACGTTACAGGGGTTGACGCCAGCAAGGGCATGCGGCCAGAAAACTTTGCCCCCGCTACCTAGTGGCGGACTTTTGGGGGAGGCTTGACTGGGGTTCCGCCGGCACAGATCATGGGTCCGGGGCGAGATGGGGCTCGAACCTGTGCTAGAGGGTACAGGGCATTGCGGTTCCCAGGCTGCCGCTTCCCGAACCTGGGAGTAGCGCCCCAGGAGGCTGCCCTATCAGTGGGTGTATAATGGCGGGGCAGTTGCAGTGCCAAGCCGCGCTTGGAGGGTGTCCCTGCAGGTGTCCTGGCAGGGTGCCCCGAGGCCACTACCACAGCCACTAGTAAGCTGGTGGGCTAGGGGTCCCAGATCCATTGCCTGGACCTGGGTCTGTGCAATGGGTCGGGCCTTTGGAATGTTTACCCCCCTTTATCTTACCGACTATGACTGTGAACAAAAACAAGCACCAAAGCAAGCCTGACGACAGCAAATCACTCAGGGGGTTTAGGGTGGGTTCGTGGAATGTGGGAAGTTTGAGAGGAAGAGCAGGGGAAGTTGTTGAGGCATTTAGTAGGAGGTGGGTGGATGTGGCATGTCTGCAGGAAGTCCGGTACAGGGGTGGATCAGCCAGAAAGATTGCTGGGAAGGATTGCTACTATAAGCGGTTTTGGCAGGGGGGAACTGACGGATATGGGGGTGTGGGTGTGTTGGTTGCGGAGAAATGGGTGGAGTATGTTATGAATGTCATGAGAGTAAGTGATAGGATAATAGTAGTGAAAATTTTGATCGGACGGGTGATGGTTTCAGTCATATCAGCATATGCTCCGCAGGTAGGATTGGATGACGCAGAGAAGGATAGATTTTGGGATGATTTAATACGTGTAGTAAGTGGTATGGGTGATGATGAGGTAGTGGTTCTGGGAGGGGATTTAAATGGTCATGTTGGTGAAGCAGCTCAAGGTTATGAAGGAGTCCATGGAGGATGTGCATATGGTGTGAGGAATGCGGAAAGGGAAAGAATACTCGAGTTTGGGGAGGCTATGGACATGATTGTGTGCAACACACATTTTAGAAAAAGAGTGAGTAGATTGATTACGTACGAGTCCGGGGGAAATAGTAGCCAGATAGATTATTTTCTGGTAAGGAGGGTTGATAGGAGATTAGTTAGGGATGTTAAAGTTATAGGAAGCGAGGAGTGTGTTCAGCAGCACAAACTGTTGATTTGTGACATGGTGCTTAAGGAACGAGTGATGAGAAGGATGACATATGTACCTAGGAGGAAAATATGGAAGCTGAGAAACCAATCAGTAAGGGATGCCTTTTATAGTGAGATGAGGAGAGTGGTGGCTGAACAGGAAGCCAAAGATAGAGACGTTAATGAACAGTATGGAGCCCTTAAGAACGACCTCTTGAGAGTTGCCGATGCAGTATGCGGTTGGACAAGAGGCCCACCAAGACATAAAGCAACTTGGTGGTGGGATGAGGGTGTAGAGGCCACAGTTAAGGATAGGAGAAGGCTTTTCCGGGAATGGAAGAAGGGTGGTAATAGGGAGGAGTGCTTGGCTGCCAAGCGCGGGGCTGGAAGAGAGGTATACAGGGCGAAGTCTGAGTCACAGAGACTTTTACTTGATAATCTAAATCATGAAGGAAGGAAAAATATGGTTTTTAGGGTGGCAAATCAGATGAAGAGAGATAATCGGGACATTGTAGGCGAGCAGTGTGTGAGGAATGATGAAGGAAGGGTAGTGGTTAACAGTGGGGATATTAAAGATGCATGGAGAGAGCATTGTAGCCGGTTGTTGAATGAGGAGTTTGATTGGGATAGAGAAGGTTTGGAGCCAGCTGATCCAGTGTTTGGGCCTTGGCCTTTGATTGGCGCTGCTACTGTGAGTGAGGCAATAGGCAGGATGCGGGTGGGGAAGGCGGCAGGTGTGTCTGGGTTGACTGCCGAAATGTTGAAGGCCTCAGGAGATATTGGGGTGAAGTTAGTCACTGACCTGATAAATAGGATTATATATGAGTGTGTTGTCTCAGATGATTGGCTGAAGAGTGTAATTGTAAATGTGTACGAAGGGAAGGGTGATGCCCTGGAAAGGGGAAATTACAGAGGTATAAAGCTCTTAGATCAGATAATGAAAGTAATGGAGAGAGTTCTAGAAGGTATGATTAGAGAAAGAGTGAATATCAATGAGATGCAGTTTGGGTTTATGCCAGGCATTGGGACCACTGATGCCATATTCATTGTTCGACAGCTTCAGGAAAAATATATTGGCAAGAAAAGGGAATTGTATTTTGTTTTTGTTGATTTGGAAAAGGCCTTTGACAGAGTCCCTAGAGAGGTGGTGAAGTGGGCAATGAGAAAGCTAGGGTTGGAAGAGTGGCTGGTTAGGGTGGTTATGGCCATGTACGTGGGTGCTCACACTCAGGTAAGGGTGAATGGAGCTTTGAGTGATGAGTTTCCCGTGAATGTTGGTGTGCATCAGGGGTCAGTTTTGAGTCCCTTGTTGTTTATCATGGTGCTTGAAGCCCTCTCACGTGACTTCAGAGAGGGACTCCCATGGGAGATGTTGTATGCTGATGATTTGGTGTTGATTGCTGAGAATGAAGGGGAGGCTGAGGAAAGATTTAAGAAGTGGAGAGATGGTATGGGGCACAAGGGCTTAAGGGTAAATGCAGATAAAACAAAAGTGATGATATCTAGGGTTGGTGGCGGTACAATCAGAGGAGAGGGAGAGTGGCCATGTGCAGTTTGCCACATGGGTGTGGGAAGTAATTCCATCTTGTGCAGTGTTTGTGATAAGTGGGTGCACAAGAGATGTAGTGGTATTAGAGGTAGACTGCGAGATAATGCTGATTTCATGTGTGCGTTGTGTCGGGGAGAGCAGGCAGAGATTGTTAGGCGTGAGAGGGTTGAACTTGCAGGTGAGTCTCTTGAGTGTGTGGAGGAGTTTTGTTATTTGGGAGACATGTTATGTGCCGGAGGTGGGGCTGGAGTTAGCTCGGTTGCTAGAGTGAGAAGTGGTTGGAAGAAGTTCAGGGAGCTGTTGCCTCTCCTGACATTGAGAGGACTCTCCTTACGTGCTAAGGGGTCTTTGTATGCAGCATGTGTTAGGAGTGTGATGCTGTATGGTAGTGAGACCTGGGCAGTAAAGGAAGAAGATATTCGCAGGTTTAAACGTACAGAAATGACAATGATTAGGTGGATGTGCAGTGCGTCCCTGCGTGCAAGGCCTGGGGGGGCTGGGTTTACGATAGAAGAGTTGAGAGGTAGGATGGGACTGGAGTGTATTGGTGTTGTGATGAGGAGAGGTAGGCTGAGGTGGTTTGGACATGTGGAGAGGATGGGGGATGATAATTGGGTACAGAGGATGAGAAGTGTTAATATTGGGGGAGGGGTTGGGAGGGGTAGACCGAGAAAGACATGGGACGAGGTTATTAAATGTGACTTAAGGGTTGAGGGACTGAATAGGGAGGCTGCCAGAGATCGAGCAGCGTGGAGAGCCGCCATTAGGTGACCAAGGCCGACACATGCAAGCATGTTGGAGCCTTCAAAAACGAAACGAAACGATTGCATCCAACTGTTTTTTTTTTTTTACAGAACCTTGCTAGAACATTAACAGTCAGACAGAAAGACAGGTAAACTGTAACAAAAGCATATATAACTCCCCAGCGCTTTCGTGGTGTGGTGTAACAGCATATCCATGTGCACGGAGTCATCAGTAAAACCTGAGAACATAAACTAAAATGTTGCCATAACCCAATTTAGTATCAGGCAAACTTCATCTCCTATAAGGTTTCAAAGTTGCAAGGACAATTTATGAACATAGTTTACAGTCTTTTCATATTCCCTTTTTCTGAAATCTCCATATAAAAAGAAAATGTTCACCATCACCTTTGACTGCTCTGTCCATTCACTGATACACGTGGAGAACAAACCAACATCTTTCCTATTCATAATGACCTGGAGCAGCTTATACAACACGTTATTCGCAGGCTTTTGCGCCTTGGAGAGATTTGCTTTCTGCTCTCACCGGCCTCAGTACTAATTGGGTTCTACCTACAGCTCTCAAGACCGTGTGATTCCGTGTTGACGCCCTCTTTTGGCAGACTCTTTTGCTTTTATCTGCCAGCTAGCACTTTTCCTTGTTGTTGAAACTTTACTGTCATTCAGTCTGTCCCAATGAACTATAGATTTTGTAATTCTGAAGTCTTTGAATCTGTCCTCAACATCAGGATTTTTCCTTTCATAAACTATTTCCTGACCGTCAGTATGGATCTCATCAATGATGTTTCACTGGCTATTGTCTTAAATTCTTCTTTTATTCCTGTTCATCCTCTGGAGCAAATTTTAAGTTACCAAACTGCCCCCCTACGGCCTGTATCTCTCTTTTTGTACCTTCATTCAAGCTTTCCCTCCAGTCATTTTGCGGCTGCAGAGGCAGACAGCTAGATATCAAAGATGGTGTTCCCCGGGGTTCTCTCCTTTCATCCACTCCCTTCCTTCTGTTCTTCACTGACCTGGGTTATAGAGTAGCCTACATCTAACCCCGTGCACTCATACGCTGGTGACTCCATGTTTCACTTTTTGAACCACCTCTCACGGAGTCTGCCACAACAGTCACTACAACGGCCGCGGGATGAGGCTTTGCCATACCTGTCCACTAATTCTTTTTTCATTTCTGCTGGAGACAAATGAAACCTTCCAGCGGTATTTTTAATGCCTTAAAACCCTATTTCTCTTTCTCTCAACTTGGTACAAGTGTCCACATATGAGTGTCCCTTTATATTTGACAGCACATGACAGTCCCTCATCTTCTCTTATATGGTCAGGATGTCCATTATTTTTGTGATCTGTCTTGAACATTGCTTGTCTGAAAAAAAAAAAAATGTAACCTCACTCAACGTTGTGCTGGTGTTGTATCGAGGCTTTTTTTTCTTTTCTTTTCTTTTTTTCCATATAAGGATTATGACTCTCAGCTGTAGGGAGACTCGCCACATACAGCACATCAACAGTGTGAAATCAATGGTGTTTCGTCTCATCAACTCTCCTCATCTCCCCGACTCCAGCCTTTCTGTCTGTGACGTAGTTTGATCGCCTCTCTCTCTCTCTCTCTCTTCTATTGCTGTTATTGAGGTTTCTATTCCGAAATCGCTTGCATTCCTCGTCCATTACGATGAGCACACACTAATCATTTTGTTTAACGTTCTCATTTCTTTTCTGTCCAGCTCCCTTATGCAAAAGTCAACCACTACTCCCAGTCTTTTTGCAGCAAATCATCAGTTATATCCCCGTCTTCCTCGGTCTGCTTTTCCCAGTGCATAAAATCTCCAGCATTTTGTATGCGATCTGGAAATAATTGGATCTTGAGATCGACTTTCTTTTTGCTCAGTTTATCAGGAAAGAACCTGTTTTACAGGCCGGTTTTTATGCATAAAAGAGAGTTGTCTCGGGCACCCCTGTAATGCCACTTCTTCCTGAACTTTGGCCCTCTCAACTTGCAGTAGGCTGCTCAGTATTTATCTCTCCTCAGCCATCCTGTGACCTCGCCTGGAATATCAGCCATCCTTAGCTTATCCCGTGTTGCTCTTCAGTCCCTTCTGTTGTGTGGTGATCTTCGACGTTTGATTTAACCTTACTCTTGCCCTACAGCCGCTCTTGGTAAAGCCACCTCCATTTCCTTCACAACAAGGAAAAAGAGAATAAGCAACCAGAGGAAAAAGGTAAATGAAGGGCTCCATAGATAACACTGACAGACATGCTACTTGACAGGAGAGATCCCTCGTCGAGACAGCCACTCAGGATCACCAACCCACCTACAAGAGAGTTCACTGGTCACTCCACAAACCATCCCACATTTGTGCAGTATGTGGGGGGCCCTTGGTAATGTAGGGGGGCTGTCCACATGAGATGAAGACTTAAATTAATATTATTTGTGTGTGTGTGTGTGTGATTGAGTACCAGTGCCCACTTACAAGACAGACCTTTACAATATACGCAACAACTGGTAAGTGAGGCAGAGAGGAGATAAATAACTAACAATATAGGTTACTCTTCCTGAAAGAGCTAGTACAACTTTCTTCACTGGTCTCAGTAGGTAGTAAGAGTTGTAGTGATTATAGCCTCAGGTTCAACTGACGTGTGAATCCGGTGTAGTGCAGGCTGGAGTTCCCTTCTCTAACAGTCCACCATCCTCTTCTGGGGGGATAGGGAGCATTGAGGGATTTATCTGTATAACCAGGTAACAGAACATTCCGGGCTATATTGGTGCACCCCATGAAGGCTTCCTCTCCAGTACCTACCTAGTTAGGTGAAGGAAAATAGCTAGTCAACCAGGAAACCCACATTGATGGATCCTTTCCCTCATAGGGCGTCAGAACTGCTTTCTTTGGGAGGGGTAATTAGATGCTCTTCTACACAGGGGTACATAAAAACATCTTCCCCTAGGGACGAGACACTCATCATGTGAACTTTGTACACTATCAATCCACCACGACTCCATCCCCCATCCCAGCCACTATCCCATCATGGGCTGGCTTGCTCAAAATGGACCTTGTGACTCACGTCTACCACCCTCGTTGAAAAACTGGAAAACCAAATGCCCGCAGCCTCCAACCTCACACACACACACACACACACTGGCTGGATGGATCCTGAAGGAATGTGCCGACCAGTTAGTGTGGCCAGTTTATGTCATTATCAAAACCTCGCTTGAAAATGGACAGTTACCTAAAGATTGGAAAAGAGCAAGTATTGTGCCAATCTTTAAGGGAGGAGATAGGGAGGATCCACTTAATTATAGACCTGTGTCACTTACTAGTATTGTTTGTAAAATCTGAGAAAGTTATTAGAAAAAGATGGATAAAGTATTTAGAAGAAAATGAAGTGATAACACCAAGACAGTTTGGTTTTAGGGAAGGAAGATCATGTATTACTAACCTACTAAGTTTCTTCAGTAGGGTAACAGATGTCGTACAGGAGAGAGAGGGATAGGCAGACTGTGTCTGTCTGGATCTTAAGAAAGCATTTGACAGGGTACCCTATAAGAGACTATTGTGGAAGATGAGGACATTTGGAGGGGTGCATGGGAAACTATTAAAGTGGATGGGAGATTATTTGATAGGAAGGCAGATGAGAACAGTAATAAGAGACAAGGTATCACAATGGAGAAATGTGACTAGTGGAGTACCCCAGGGCTCTGTCCTGGCCCCAGTAATGTTTCTGATATATGTAAATGATTTGCCAGAGGGTTTGAATAGTTACATGAGTATGTTTGCAGATGATGCTAAAATTATGAAACATATTAAATGTATTGATAGTTGTAAAGAACTGCAAGAGGACTTGGACAAAATACACAGCTGGAGCCAGACTTGGAAAATGGACTTTAATGCCAAGAAGTGTCATGTATTAGAAATGGGTATAAGTGAAAGAAGACCACACTGGACATATAAAATGGGCAATGAGATGATTAGTAAAAGAAAGGATGAGAAAGATTTGGGAGTGATTATTCGGGATGACTTGTCACCAGAAAAGCATATAAACAAAATTATTGGGGGAACTTATGGATTACTGACCAACATGAGAGTGGCTTTTAATTATATGGATGAGGAAATGTTGAGGGAGTTGATAGTGACCATGATAAGACCAAGACTAGAATATGCGGCGGTGGTATGGTCACCTCATTTGAAGAAGCATATTGATAAACTAGAAAGGGTCCAACGGATGCCAACGAAGATGATACCGTGTTTAAGGGAACTCACCTACGAGCAGAGATTGGAAAAACTGAAGTTACCAACATTGCACGAGAGAAGGGAAAGAGGTGACTTGATCACGATATTTATAAATGTAAGAGAATTGGAAAGGGTGGATAGAGAGGATCTTTTTGTGTTGGATGATGGAAGAACAAGAGGTCATGGCTTCAAGTTGAGGAAAAGTAGATGTCTTAATGATCTCAAAAAGTTCAGTTTCCCGAATAGAAGCATAAGTATTTGGAATGACTTAGACGAAGAGGTGGTGCAGGTGAAAAACATTCATGTATTTAAAACTAGATTAGATGAATGTAGATATGGAGACGGGACAACACGAGCTTAGCTCAATTCCTGTATACTACAAATAGGTAAATACAAATAGGTAAATACACACACACACACACACACACACACACACACACACACACACACACACACACACACACACACACACACACACACACTGGAAAAGCTGATAAGAAAAAGGAACACAATATGACACCAGAAAGGCAATTTGGTTTCAGAATGGGAAAATCGTGTGTTACAAATCTATTAAGGTACAATGACGGAGTTGCGGAAACACTACAGAAAAGAGAAGGATGGGTGGACAGTATCTGTCTAGATTTCAAGTAAGCATTTGACAGAGTACCGCACCAAAGACTTTTATGGAAACTGTACCATCAAGGAGGAATCCGAGGCAAACTGTACTGTTTGATGCAAGATTTTCTCAGAAAAAGGGAAATGAGAACAGTACTAAGAGGAAACTACTCATCATGAAGTGCTGGCACCAATTATGTTTTTAGTGTATATAAATTACATAGATAGTAATACTGGAGATGAAAGCTATTTAAATATGTTTGTGGATGATGCAAAAATACAAAGGAAAATTACTAACACACTCTTGTAAAGAACTACAAGAAGAATTAAATAAACTTCATGAATGACGTAATAAATGGCAAATGGAATTCACTGTGCAAAAGTGTCATGTAATCAAGTTTGGTAAAAGTGGGAAAAGACCAGATTGGGATTATAGGTAGGGAAGTAAAACCCTACACACATCAGAAAGAGAGAAGGACTTAGGTGTGATTATCAATAACAGACTATCTCCAGCTGACCACGTAAGTGAGAAGGTATGGAACATGTATACACTGCTTGCAAATATGAATATGAGAATAGCATTCACATACATAAATGAAGACATGCTGAGGAAGATAATAACATCCTTCATCAGACCAACCCTGGAGTATACATCAATAGTCTGGAATCCTCATCTCATGAAATGCATATATAAGACTGAAAAAGTTCAAAGGGCCGCTACAAGATGGGTACCAAGCTTAAGGGATCTAAGTTATGAAGAAAGACTAGAAACACTGAATCTGCCAACACTACAGGAGAGAAGGAAAAGAGGAGACATGATTATGCTATATAAATGCATATCAGGGAAGGAGAAAATAGGCATAAATGAATATACAGTATAACCTATGGGGAAGCATCAACAAGAGGACACTGCAAAAAAAATGAATAAAAAGAGAGGTGATAAAGACGTAAGGAAATTTAATTTCCCAAATAGGGCAATTGATCAGTGGAATGCACTACCAGATGAAATAGTATGTGCCAAAACAATTCATAAATTTAAGATGTATGATGAAAATGGTTTTAAGACACGGGACAGTATGAGCTTGACTCATTCCCGTAAAGATACAATTAGGTAAGAACACACACACGTTATCTATCAGTGCTAGGCAGTGCAGGGAAGGTGGAGAGACCTCATCATCACTGTAAAGTATTGGCCATAATTGTTAAGCCACGTACTTGAGGGTCGACTGCTCGTCCCTTATACACGTAGGCGAGAGGTGAACTTATTACCTGTCACGTTTCAGGGGCGACTTCTCGTCCCGTCAAATACGCAGACTCACAGCAGGTTCTTTTTCAAGACCGGGTCAGCACTTCTAAGGAAAGGACTGGGCACAAAGGTCACACGAGAACCTCGGGCTGGGGGAGTAGTTGACGGGGCCCGACGTCGGCTCGTACATCTGCTAGGGCTCCACCTCGGCTGCTGCTTGCACTGGTGGAGTTGCAGGGAACCAAGACCTTGCCACGGCTCGGGGGAAGGGTTCTCTCCAGCTGCAGGATCTCCTGTGGGAGAGAAGCGGACTATGGCCTGCTCTACCTCTGGCCTGGCGTGGCTAGTGGCCGACATCGTGGTGGCACAGGGGACTACAGCTTTAGTGCGGCTAATGGCCTGCTCTACCTCTGGCCTGACGCAGCTAGTGGCTGTCATCGGAGTGGTCCAGGGGTTGTAGCTCTGGTGCGGCTAATGGACTGTACCGTGGAGCGAGGAAAACCGGTAGCAGAGGGACGGATGATGGCCAATTCTGCCTCGTACCCAGCATGGCTTGTGGCCGATGCTGCGGCGCTACTCTGGGGGGAATGACTACAGGAGTCAGACGACTGGTGGCCTGTCCTACCTGACTGACACGCGTCCGTGCCGCGGCCCTGCAGCGAGGATGCAACTGGGGAACGGACTATGGCCGGTTCTGCCCCTTGCCCGATATGACTGTGGCCAGTACTGAGATGTTGCATGGAGTCGCAATTGCAAACTCCACCCCTTACCTGGCGAGATGATTTTCGGCCGGAGACTTGGCGCCGGCGACTGCTGCCTTCCCGGGATGTCGGCTGGGAGTAAGAGGGGCGTCGGCGAGGGATACAGGTACGCCGTTCCTGTTCCGAGCCACTGATCGGTGTCCGCGGCGTACCCCCGGTAGTCCTTGGGGGGTTTGGAGTGTTGGTGTCGTCTGCACCGGCCCCTTGCCCGATATGACTGTAGCCAATACTGAGATGTTGCATGGAGTCGCAATTGCAAACTCCACCCCTTACCTGGCGAGAGGATTTTTTTTTTTTTTTTTTTTAAAGATTCGCCACACTGGTGTGGCACGGGCTCGGGGTGGAGAGCCCGTCAGAGGGTGGCAGTAAGTAAACAAGGGGGCGTCCTCTGCATGGCGACAGAGGACGCTGGCGTGGGGGGGGGGGCAGAGCCCATCCCCC